>CM049604.1:9485889-9557685 GCA_026979955.1 Megalurothrips usitatus | reverse complement strand
TGCCGCGCCGGCGGTGGCCTCACGCAGACTGGGCGCGGCTGCCGGGGCTGCCGGCTCGGGGAGGTGGTAGCCTAGAGAGGATCAGCCAAAGGAGTGGTAACTGATTTTGCAGGGTCTTTTCTTTTCAGCTCTCACTCCGCTCCTGATGAACGGGTGGTAAAAAGGGCGGGTGCGATGGATTCAGAATAAATTGGTGTAGGTCTAGTATACGAATATTAGCCGACTATAAAATTATGAACCATCAGAAAGTACCGAAAACTGGGACTTACAAAATTGGCCGATGTGTGAAGCCTATCCCTACTTCGTGGTCTCGCCACTCGCGGCGCTGTTGGCGCTGTTTCGGCTGCTCGCGCCGCGTAAATATGGAGGAGCAGGACAAAGTGGTTCACGCAGCTCAAATTATTACCGATTATGGGTTTTGTGATTTGCGTAGGTTTGACCGGAACATTTCTAGACCTCCGCCACACTTCAAAGGCGCAGTTTCAATTAGTAAACCAAGTAGATATTGAGTGCGAGAGTTTTAGGAGCCGAAAAGAAGTACTTCGGCATAACCTCCAAAAGTGCACACTGCGTTGATTTATTTATTATTTAGCCATGCATAAGTTCTGCCATGCCAAAAGCGAACTACGAATGATACGTTTGAAATACCTAGATCATTTCCCATCTATGAGTAGCACTCTAGAGACCGAAATGAAATTGATTCGATGTTTATAGTTCGTAGTTAAATATATTTTGCTCCGGGGCTTTAAGCCTGAGGGAAAGACAATAAATTTTAGGGATAGAGCTCTAATTTATGTAAGCGCATGGCCAGTTTCGAGTCAGAGCGTAAAATTCGTCACATCCCGTCACATTTATGCACGCTGTGTGCCTCACAGTTCAAAATGCGCGCGGGACACTAGCGCTGAAGCGGCCGAGCGCCGAAGCAGGGATAGGCTTCACACATCGGCCAACGCTAGCTCGCAGCAACCACTCCTGTGGCTGATCCTCGCTAGTGGTAGCGGCGGCGGCGGCGGCGGGGTTGTAATGGACGACTCCCCGAGTGCCGCTGTTTGGCGAGGGCGTGCTGTCGGCATACCGGCGCTCGCTCAAGGGTCAGGGTGGGGCGGGCGAAGAAAAACGATCCGGAGCGACAAGTCTTTGAGATTTTGAAGACGCTTCATAGATTTTAACAGCCGCGGAGCGTGGCACAATTTTGTTTATGCATACAACGATGGGCACAAATTCGAGAATATATACTTTACGTGATTACACCCAATTAATTATGTGATTGTAAAACCGTACATGCATGCGGTGGGAGTATGTTCGCCAATTACACATGACTCATGCCAGGGAAATTCAGAAACGCCGCGCATGCGTCAATAAGGATAGTCAACCTCTTTCTGTCTCCCGTGTCCAGCCGAGCCAGAAAACGACGGAGATGGTGCGTTGCGCGATTGTCTATCGGCGCGGCGTTTCTGAATCACCTGGTGGTATTTCACTTGGGTCGATTGAGCTGGCTTGATCCGGCCCCGCGCCACCGCCTGCTCCTCCCCCCACACGTACCGCTGCCCCCGCGCACTCGTGCTCTTACTTTAGACTCCACTTGACTCTGCTACACCGGCGGCCATCACAAAACTATCACCGGCCCCGCTGACGCAGAGCGCGCTCGGCGCCCCACTGGCTTCGTGGCGGACCTCCCCCCTGCTGGCGGATCTCACTGCTGCCAGAGCCCAGCAAAGTAGGGCGTGTGCCGGGGCGCACTGTTAGAGATAAGTCATTAATTAGCCGCAAAGTGCTGCTAACCAGTGAAAACGGCCGACCAAAATTGTCGAACGAACGAGGTTAGTCATTTTAAAATGATAAAAACCATTTTGGAATGGCTAAATAGTCGGCCAAAACGTCATTTCAAAGTGGTTTTGTCATTTCAGAATTGTGACCCATCGATGATCTTGCCATTTTAAAACAGTATTTTATGTTGTTCTCAAATAGCCTTCACCATTTCTAGAGCAGCCATCTTAAAATTACTTTTCTTTAACAGTGCGGAAAGGTGGCTCAAACGTCACCGCAGTGCGAGGGGTCAACCATCTGGAGGCACTGTGTGCTGTTTTCATTCGCAGAGGGGGTCTTATGGGACCGGCCGTGCGGCGCGCCGCGCGCCGCACTTCTGACGCCTCTAGCTCCGTTGCTTTTGATTTTAGATGGGGGGTGTAAGCGAGCCGATTTTAGTAGAAAACACAGGCTATCAGATGCTGTGTTCATATTTGCGATCCGAGCAATCCAGCTCGAACAGGAGCGCTCACAATTACGTGTCCCACACCACCGGCTCACGACCCGTCTCGTGAGCGTGCGTGCTAGACTTCTGACGCTCCTAGCTCCGTTGCGTTTGAATTTAGATGGTGGGTGTAAGCGAGCCGATTTCACTAGAAAGCCACAGCTTTCACATGCTGTGCTCATCTTTCCGATCCGAGCCATACAACTCGAACAGGAGCTCCCTTATGTTCGGCTCGGCGATCTTATTGCGCTAATGGGGGTATTTAAACACCCCATCGGCCTCTTTATGTTTGAACATGGACAAAATTCCCTCCTGCTCAACTGACAGTCGAGCAGGTTCGAACAAGTCAGCTGCAGCTTGTTTGTCCGGAAGGAGGGAACGGCGTTGCGCGGGGCATCGTAACGGATAGCGCCACCTTGTGCTTTGTGTGCACAGTGCGGCGCGGGCGGCGGGGCGGCTTTGGTGCAGCGCAGATGAGCCGCCGTCGTAAATCACCGGATCAAGGTCCCCGCGCCGGAGCGGGACCCAATGGGAGGAAGCTGTCTTATTTGCACATGTGCGGAGCACTCGTGCTGGCCAGAGGCCGGAAAGCCACCGAAACAATGTTTTCACGGTTCGACACGAATTGTGGGCCAATAACGGAGATGGCTTCATCCGAGCCCCCGCCTCCGAGACCCATCCCCCATCCCCTGACCTCCAACCCCTAACCCCCAACCCCGGGGCCCCCGACCCCAGCCCTCGGAGCCCAGCTCCTCCCTGCCTGGCCAGCAGCCCTCCACTTCATTCTCCACTTCATTCGGGAAAGTGCCTATCTTCAGGGTACCAGCGGTAGGTATTGCGTCTAAGTCGGTGGTGTGGCGCTTGATCGTGTGAGGGGGGTGGGACTTGCCCCACTTGGCCGTGGCCTACCCTCGCGAGTGCACCGCCCCATCCGCGCGCGCCGCTCATGGGGAGGACGACCAGGCGACACTGGCGGTAGGACAACTCGTGCGCCGGCGTATTGTAGACTACCTGCCGATCAGAAGAATTGAGGAGATGCAAGTGCCTCAGTGTAAGTACTTTCAATGTGGGACAAATCGCTTGTGCTTACCATACCAATTATAACGTGTGTGATGTTGCAGGAACAAAATACTCCACCTCTTTGGCAGAACATGAAGTTCACTTCACAATTTTTGTTTTAGACTAAAGCTCCCTCCATCAAGATGGATTTAGTTTCGTTAGTGCTGGGGTTGTAAGATTTATTTCTACTTCTAAAATTAACCAGGTTGGGTGAAAGGCTTCTATTTTGTAAGCTTTGATTATGCCATGGTGGAATATGGTCTGTCTAGATTGAATAATCCATTCTGTCAGCTCTACGTATTTTTTTTATTTGTTAATTCACTGTCTTGTTTCAAATGTTGCTTAATTTTTGATGTAGAAGACTGTTTTTCTTATATCTGAGTAACCACAAGCTGGTTATAATTTTTTATATTTTCCTAAGCTTGTCAGACCTGCATTTGTGTTTTCTATCGGGCAGCTTTCCATTTCTTTCAAATTCTGAGTTTGCTGGTGCAACTAGCAGTTACAACTGTCGTTGTATGATTTAATTTTCACTCTTCAAATTTGTGAACCAGCTTGCATGTTTTTCACATTTAGATTGAAAGTTTGCTCCTCATTTCACCTGGTTTGACTGTCAAATTGTATTTTTACATCACGATGACTTGTGCAATTTAGCCTATTTCAGTACCAGCGCACTTAACCCTATGTGAAATGAAAGAATCCAAGATCTGCTGATCGCTATCTAATTGATAATTCTTCGGACATATAGTAGCGCCATTATTATAGTTCCTTGTTTGTGCTTTGGTGTATACCTTTCTTAAAAAGGACCTTTGCTGTGATATATGTGAAATAAATGTGATTGAGCTTGTTGTGTGCAAAATTAGCAAATGCATTCTCATTTATGAGCGAGAAAAAAAGAATTCCAGACATAGCATTATTGCAATTTATTCAGGGTAATAACACAGGTTTGGACAAGAGCGAAAATACACAGGGAATTTGATCACAGAAAAACATACTGTTGGGTACTTGAAATAATAGAAATTAACTGAGGTGCAACCACTATCAACAGTTCAGGCTAAAAAAAAAAAGTCCCTAGCACACCTCTCACATGGGTGGCCCTACTCAACAAATTAAAATCTTTAAAATTAAACTAAACTGTACGGGCATGACACATGGAGATCAGTACAGGAAGTAAATAAATTTGACTAAGATGAAGGTATGTTTTCTATTAAACATGGTGCCAAACAACTTAAAAATGCTGTATTTATTTCACAACCTGACAAAATTAATATATAAAACTCGAAGGAGTTATCAATCACATAGAGCCTGAAACATGTCCTTTTAAATTTTGAAATACGAGTGAAAGTCTAACTAAACTGAATTGCTGTGTTTTTGTAGATGTCAAGGGTAATGTTGAGTGACCGGGTAAGGTCGACTTTACCCATTCACCCAACATTACCCTTAAAACAGATAAGTTGTAAAAGGACGTAACTGAAAAGGTTTCATCTTAATTAATCTGTAAGAGACACTTCCAATAAAAGTAACAGACACAATTAGAGACTACTGCAACCACATATCACAGTCAAAAAACTTTAGATGAGACCAAGAGACACATATAAAGAGACAAACAAATCTAGAACTATTAAACTACTTTAGGAAAGAAAACAAAATTCCATCACAACTCACAGCCTGGAATCCACAAAAAAGAAAACAAACAACTAGAAGTTGAGAACAACATGCACTTCTTTAGAAAAAAAAAAAGAAACCCCCATCAAAATTTTATGCCAAAACATGAGAAAATTAAAACATGAGAAAATTAAAACATGAGAAAATTAAAACATGAGAAAATTAAAACCTGCTGAAACTAATGACAAAATTACAGAGAATCAGGGAAACCCAAGAAGATGGACAAACAAATCCACAACTAGGAAACACAGGCACTACTTTAGAAAAGAAAAAGAAACCCATTACAATTTAAAGCCCGAGGATATGACAACTACTAAACTAAAGACAAAACATATTTAACACAAAACAAAATTAAATTTTCATCACCTCAGCATGACCCACTATCAGGAGAAAAAACAAGAAAATTGTCTACATTGAAATCTATACCACTCAATTCATCAATGTGCACTATTTCTTCTGCAGCAGCAACATTAGGCATCATAGGGGACGATTCCACATTAATGAATCGGTTCCCTAGAGCCTCCATAATCGCACTCAACATCCTTTTGTTTTCCTCCACGCTCTGCAAAAAATGATAGTCAATAACAAATTGCCCTGGTGCTTTGGAATATCAAGCTCAAGTGTAAATCTCAACTCCACTACCTGAAGTAGGGAGTCAACCTTCTTCTCCAAGGCACTGCAGCAGTGGCCTGCACATGTCTTGGCAGTAGCAGTCGCAGTCAATGCCAAGTCAGATGTTGATGCAGATGCAGATGCAGATTGGTTTTTTTCTTTAAGAACAGATGTGCTGCAACAAAGGTAAAAACGTACCCAATTACCAATTGCAAAAGGCAAGAATAACAGAGAGTATAATTTCATGTTGTAAAGCAGCCTTACCCTAGAGTGGAGCCCAAGCTGCTCTGCTTCCTTAGAATCGATTTTCTGCAACAAAGGTAAAAGCATGCTCAAGTTACCAAAGACAAGAATCACAAAGAGCATAATTAAAGTTGAAAATCAGTTTTACCCTGGCGTTGAAGAAACAACGTCTCCAAATGAAACATTCATGTTTTCATCATTCCCCTCATTTGTTTTGTCCTGTGAAGAGAGGTGTTCCAATGAGTATCTGATGATTACTTTGGAAACAAAGCAAAATGAATCATTTAAGACTACACACTCACATTGTCCAATTCATCTGGGATTCCTATCCCCAGGGCGTTGTGCCATCCAATAATTGCCATTATCCTATTAACGGAAGTGTCCTCACACGCATATTCTGGAGTCTGAAATACAGGCATTTAGAATTAGAAACTAGTGCCACAAGTGTACAAATGATAGCCAAGTACTTTTCACAATGGTAATACATTTACCTTCTCTACCGTCCCAACAGTCGAGCAAATGGAATCATCTCGCGCCCCTCCCCCAGATTTTGTGTCCTTGCACTTATAGTTGGCGCTTGCATAGGCCTTTGCCCAATTTCTCATGCTGACCCAAGTCTGAAAAAAGTGAGAAAAATTTAAAAAGTGAAGGCAAGGAAAAAGAATCAGCAAGAATCAACCTATGCTGGGGACTCACCTTCCACCGTTGCTCCCCAGTCCTATCTGGTCCTCCTTTTTTTGAGTGACCGTTTTCATCAGATTGATACTGTGGAAAAGTCAGAGAAAATAAACAAAAATGATAATAAATTATGATGGTGAGCTGCAGTCAGCTTCTAATGTCAAATAAACATTGGTGCTAAAAAAGAACGGGTGCTCACCTTCACAGCGTTCACACGCTCTGCTAACTTCAAGTGCATTTCCTTCATTCTACGTCGAGCGTCGCTGCACTTCAGCCGCCCAGTTGCATAATTCTGATGCCTCTCCATGTGCATTATGATTTCCTCCTTCTCATCTATAGTAGGATTTGGCATTCTTGCCCTGCTATCGTCATCCTTCCCCACTTTAATTTTTTTGGGTGGAGGAGCTACAAAGACAAGAAACAGAACTATAATACTACACAGACTTCACAATCCATAATCAAATCAGTTACACTGCTTACCCATAGCACTCTTTGGATATTTTTATTTTCTGTAACAGAACAGAGGGAATGCTTAGTTTGGGCAGTTTCAAAAGAGGAATGTAATTGATAAACTTATGGTTATTAGAGTGATAACATTAGTCATAGAAAACAGTTCACGCTTTTATGTTAATGGAGAGTGGAACATTAAAAAGAGAGCTGGGCTAATAGAATTCTGGGATAGGAGTAAAGTAACATAACAGCAGAAGTTTTTGTTCGTTGAGGAATATTTAGTGGAATATTTGTGAGCAGGAGAGGAGAGGAGCAAAATTAGGCTTTGATGCAAGTGGTGTTGATGGATAATCTTAATACGGACAACCAGGATAACTTGACAGTATTGAAAGTTATTTGAAGATTTGTGAGCAACTAAAAAATTAGAAGAGGGAGATGGCTTTACAAAAATAGTTAAAGACTATGAGCAAGAAGAACTGGTGACAACATGGCTGGTTGACATCCAGCCATGTCTGGTAATAAATTGTGGAAAACTGAAGGGCATATGGGCTGGAAGAGGAAGAGGAAGAGGTCGCATACGAAGGATTGAAAATTGAATCACTGACGACCATCACCGACCAAAGTAACATTATTTTCGATGAGTGGCCAGGGACTTTCAAAGCCAGAGGGCACTTGAGACTCAAAAGTAAAAAAAAAATGATTGATAGCTGCAACAGTTCATTAAAAAAAGCTGTAGAATTGTACTTATCTTCAGGTGGAGACAACCAAGAATGACACAATGCACAACCGCTGCAACGAAGCTCTGTAATCTGGGAAAATCTGCACTCGCTGAGTAAGATCTTATGAACATATAACCATGCAATAGAACAGTGCAGCGGTGGATAGCTCGTTATCAAAATGAAGGGGTTGGGGGACTGCAAACGCGGCCTAGGTCCGGCCGTCCGCGGGCGACCACGGAGTATCAGGACCGCCTGCTAGTCGAGTCCATGAGTGATGCCATCAACAGGAGGAGGTTCTGCTCGACGGTCCTAAGGGAGACCTTCCCGGAGAACCGATACCCTTTCCCGGCATCACCCAAAACGGCATACCGAAGGTGAGTTTTTTACTCCTTTCCTTTGGACACGGTAGAGTTAGTCACAATTGCTCACTGCATGCCTGTGTGATTTGACAGGCTTCATGGGGCTGGGCTGAGAGCCTATAAGCCCGCGAAGAAACCCAAGCTGACGCAGGCGCACAAGGAGGCTCGCATGGAGTTCGCGGAGCGCTACCGGAACTGGACGGCGGACATGTGGGAGCAGGTCACGTTCTCCGACGAGAAGACGTTCCGGTCCAGCGCTAACGCGGGATCTGTCGTCTGGCGCCAGCGGAACACGCGGTGAGTGGTTAACCCAGCCGCGCCGTCATATTTCCGCCCCCCCCCCCTCCCCACCTATTTGTTTGCACGGGGCCTGATATTCCTCTAATTTGTCTTGCAGTTATAATGCAGAAAACGTGGTGGAGCGGAGCATGAGTGGGCGTGTCACCGCGGGCTTCTGGGGCTGCATCCGCGGCGGGCAGGCCGTGGCCCTCGCCCCGACAAGCGCTAAAATGAATAGCGAAGAATACGTGGACATTTTGGAAGAGGTGCTCCTGCCCCACATGGAGGCCCTCCTCGGCGCCGAGACCCCTTTCATCTTCCAGCAGGACAATGCTTCGATCCACACCTCCTGTGTGGCCCGCGAATAGTTTGACATCCACGAGCGGGTGCTGCTCATGGACTGGCCAGCGTGTTCCCCGGACCTTAACCAGATCGAGCACGTGTGGGCCCTCATGGTGCGGGAGGGGGAGCCCGGCCAGGAGCGCACCCGGGAGGCCCTGCGCGAACACGTGAGGCGGGTCTGGGGGGACCTCGGCAGGGCATCATCCGCAACATGATCAGGTCCATGCCCGACAGGCTGGAGGCCGTGATTGCGGCGGGAGGGGGCCACACCAAATATTAATAAGTAACGGATAAAATGCGTGATATATTAAATTTAAGCTTAATTCATAACATTAGATGATATAAATTTCCTGACATTTTTTAACAATTGCTGATGCTGCAGTTTCAAGATGAACTTGCTATTATTAAAATAAACTACGCATTCGCACTCGAACTTGAATGTTCTTATTTCATATTCCTGTCCTATCATTTCACGAAATATGAAAAGCTAAGAGAAGAATTCAGAGAGACACATGACGTCAAGTGAGGGGGGTGGAGGAAGGGGGGGGCATAAACAGTTTGCCAGAGCGGGTCAGTGAACAGAAGGGAGACGGAGTGAGAAAAGAAGACACACACGAGAGAAAGAGAAGGACACACACGCACGCAGGGAGAGAAAAAGACAGTCGCACGCAGAGAGACACAGACAGAGAGAGGGGGGGGGGAGGGGGAGGCTGAGCAGCGAGCGGCGGCTGTGAAGTCCACCGTGCAGTGGCGAACCTGTCAATCATTAGGCCGGGCCGGGCATGGCCTCGCGTCTGCACCCTCACTTTTATGGGGGTCCTGGCGACACCAAGTCGGGAGGCCCAGAGTCTAGCCGGACCAGCGTGAGAACGCTCTGCGCACTCGAAAATGCAGAAAATTTGGAGCAAAGCCCATTAGGACATTGTCCCCCACCCCCTTCTCTCTATCGCCGATAGACGCATCCTGCGTCCTCTAGTTCTCTAGCTGGCCACCAGTCGGTCCTCTAGTCCCGCGGCGTGGCCCCGTGGCGGCCCGTGTCCGCGGTCGCGGTCTGCGGCGGGGGCCCGACACCGCCAGACCATGTAACGTACGCCATAGAAGGACCAGTCAGGCAGTGCCGCGCCGTGGCACCCGTGGGACCTCGATGCTCCGCCGCCAACGAAAAAACGTTCGCGCGCGGTGGCGGTGGGGGCCCCCACGGCTGCTGGTGGCGCGGGAGCCGGCCGGTGCGTGCCAGTGCTGTGTGTGCCGTCGGGGGGACGCGCTGGGGGTTGGGAGAGCAGCTGGCTTATACTGATAATTTATAGTATTTAGTTAAATTAAGTAAAAAAAAAAAGAAACGAAAATGGACACATCGCGGTCGGACCCGTTGAGGGCTGGTGAGCCTCTCGATGTGAGGGGGTGTGCGACTTCCACCCCCTCATTGAGAAGTGGAGTACCAGCTCCCAGCGGGTCCGGCCCAAACAACACGGCCGGACCGCGTGTCGGCAAAAAGCGCCAAAGAGCCACAAAAGCGGTCCGGCCGAAAGTCAGCTGCCCCTACTACCCCGAGTGCGCGGCGCAGGTATTTCAAGAAAACCTCGACGGCCACCTAAGAACGAAGCACATCACCAAGGGTAAGTTTTGAATGTGGCTGTAACCCTTTCCTAACCACGCCATTGTGCAGGCTTTCCATTGAATTGTTTTTCGTATTTGCAGGCCTCATTCAACAGCTGCCAGACAAGGACAAGTTTTTCTTGTCAACCACCTCTATCATCAGTCGGCTAATCCGGGAAGGAGCCTGCGCACCCGCGGAACTCCATAACCACCGCGCCAGGAACCGGGTTAGCCAGCTCATGAAAGAGGCAAATGAAAGGGATCCTGATTCGTCGTGTTTGTTCCACGCTCGTGTTGGCCTTGTGGCAAGTGTTGCAGTAGCCAACACGAGGGCGCAAGAAACACCGAACAGAATAGTTGACACGGCACACATGAGTACAAATGCCATGTTGAACAATGTAGGTATGAGGGCCTCCATAACGGAAGCCCTTCTAAAGTGCATTCCTTCTAGCGAAGGTATACCTCACAATATTATTTATGCCTATGTAAGTAGTATCGTTAGGGATACTGTGCGCCTTCTCGCTGAAGGAATTAAAAGTAATGCTTCAAGCACTTCCTCAAAGGGCTGAAGTAGTACGTGCTTCAGCAAGCGTTTCTGCTATGGAGAATGCAGCTCTCAACTACATTGCTGGCTTTCAGGTGAAGCGGCTTCAAAAATCTGCCTCATCCTGCAATAGTCTTCAGGACGTGGCCAACCGGTTACGGGAGGGGTTGGAATCTGTGCCCACATCCATTAGTGCCTTTACTGTTAATAAGAACAGAGGTGGGTTGGTTCGTGCTGGAGAGTCCCTGAGGAGATTTTGTTCCGGAGTTTATGTTGCTTTTGACAAAATTCAGGACCCGAGGGATGTCAGTTTCGAATCGGTTCTTTCTAAAGTGAAAGCAAATCCGAAACTGGCGTCCCTGTGGAAAATGATTTTTGACAAAAGTGACATCAGTTCTGAAGAGGTTGCTTTTGCATTCCAGGAAGTCCTGAAGGGTCTTTCCGTCACTTTCATCAATGGTTTTATTAACAGAGAAAGGAACACCTCTGATGAATGTAGCCGAGATTCTCAATCCCTCCGGTCCCGGGTGTCTAGGTAAAGTGTTTGCAGTCGTGTATGCTGTGTGTGCTGTGATCCTACTTTCTCCGTCCTTGTTCTGGTAGCTTGTGGGAGGGGTGGTGGGGGCAAGCTGACGAATTCTCTGTAAATACTTCTTATGACATAGACAATAATTGATAGAAGTCACATCCTTTTTCGTCATACTTAAAATTTAATTGTTCCATTACCAAATTATTGTTTTTTATGTGGAAAAAAATTATTTCAGACTATTATTGTTTCAAAATTAATCCTTTTCCATAATTTATATTTGTGAAGTTTTAAAAATATTTTTTTCCTTTTGTTTAGACCTTTCTTAGAATACCAAATTATTTCTTTTTTTTTTTCGGGGTGCCAATCAACATGTAACTTCTAAGTCATAGATTTATACTTTCAGATGTTTCACGCGTTGGTTCAGCTGTTAAATCATATTTAAAACTTTCATCTTTAGGCCCAAAATTCCATCATTGTGTGGCTTCTAAATGTGTATTTGCTGTATATATGTTCCATGGTTTATGTTCCTCATTCATGTAGCCTCTCGCAACCCTTCCTTTCCTACGGTTTCTTGATCTCGTGAAGGGTGTTGTTGAGAGGAACATTTGTGATTCTTTTTTCAACATGTTTTTAGGTATAAGTTTTATTTCTGGTCTTCTCGGTTATAATGTTTTGTTTGTTTTTTCTTTGGCTTTTAACATTTCCAAATTTAATCATTATGGGGGTATCAACATTTACATTCTAATTTGCATTGGTGTCACTTGTTATACTTCTAGTCCCCTCATTGATATTAATATTTTTTTCCTTTGGCTTTTAAACCTTTCCAAATTTGATCATGATGGGGGTATCAACATTTACAGTCTTACTTTGCATTTGTGTTATTTGTTATGTACTTTTCATGAATGTTTTTGTTTACTCTAGTTTTCGAATGTTTAAACCAGTGATATTGATGGGGTATCAACCATATTACTTGAGTGTGTTCATTGTTAGTATTTTTTTAAATTTTTTTTTGGCAACTCTTGCCTGTCCAAGTCCAAATGTACTTTTAGCAATGAAACACCTCAACAGTACAATCTTTATTTTTAATTTCTTTTTGTGATGAGAGCAGTTGACAAAACAGTCAGTGTGTGTGCCTTATCTGCACGGGTGTATTTTTCTATCTTTAAGCATACATGTAATATACGTTCTGTAGATATAAGTGAAAACTTGTTTTGTAGGTCCCTTTATGCTCCATTTAGTTGTACTTGATCTCAAGAAGGGCCTGCAGGACATTCACTTGCTTTGATCTTATTTCATGTTAAGTATATTTTCATTGTTGCCATTTTTTTGTTTCCTCATTTACACAAGTGTGATAGCTGTTGTGTATGTGTGCCATAGAAATATTGCATCAACAACATATTGTCATATGATAAGGTATTGAATAAAGCAAAATGAAAATATATATGTTTATTAATTAGTTAACATGATAAACTCCGCACAGTAACAAAACAAAATAAGCATTAATTAACAATTTCAAACAGCTGCAATTATCATTTTAATGAAGGCTCTGGTACATTCTTAATGGCAAGCAATAAGCCCTCAGTTGCACGCGTGTTTGCCTCTGCATTACTATATGCAAGAGACCTCCTTGCAGGCTTTTTTTTAGGTGGTGCTCTCTGAAGCCTTTTCAGAGGGGCATTTATCGCTTCCCGTTTCTCTTCCAAGTATTCCGTAGTGTTTCCAGATTTACGAAAAGGAACATGCTCACGGACATATCGAAGATTACACTCCGTACTATAGAATTGTTTCTCATTGGGGTTGGTGCTCCCTCCAACATGGGACCGCTGCTTGCTAAAATACTGTTCTAAAGGGTCCTGACAGAAAACTCTCGCATTAATGTACTTTGCCCCGTGCCTCAGCATGAACTGTGTGGCAGCAATGAAGGAGCGTACCGTCATCTCCACACCAATTTGAGTATCCTCAGACAGCAAGCACTTATTCTGATCTTCATTGCTGACTTTAAGCCTCTGAACTATGACTCTGATGTCATTTTTCCAGTCCTGGAGGTACTCAACAAATCCCCTAAGCTTATCAAAGCGAGGATCATCCTCAAATGTGTAAGCATCCAAGTTGGCATTACATTTCCGCTTTCCCTGTTGAGAATGGCAACCATTCAAACAGTCAAAGAATTCATTCACTTTCCTGATGAAAATTCGCGTTTCTTCTATGCTTGGATCATTAAACTCCCCTAATGCTTTGTCCACTGTATCACTGAAAACGTACGCAGCATAACATACCTTCATTTTGCCCTTCTGCGTCAGCTCAACACATTTTTTGTTCAGCTTGTATGCTGTGCGTACAATATTATTCTTCTCCGAGTCATACAGGTCCACAATAGTTTTCCAAACAATGTCCTGACCATTTTTTATAAGTCTCCTAGTATGCCTTGGCCCATGGCCTGATGAATAAAAATTGTTTCTAAGAGTCTTCAGTAAATGAGAAACGTCAGAAAAAAAATAAAAGACACGATCTGCAAATAAATTCATTGTGTCATACACAACATCCGAATCATGTGAACGCGGTGTATGCATATTAATGAAAGTTCTATTGGCCCCACAACCATCACAAACTAGTCCCAGTATCCAGGCATTTGCCATCTCGAGCTCTCCAATTACATCCCATGTTTTGTCATACATGTACCGAGAAGTCAGTGTTGATACACCATATGATGCCACTACATATTTATTTGAAGTAGCTAGGCCCCTGACCATGTACACAAGCATCTTCTGTGTGAGTGCAGGCACTCTCTTTTTGATTTCCTTCTTTTTCTCCACCAGTGTTTCGGGGTTGTCAGCATTTTCCTCAATGCCAAAATTTAGACCAGTGTCCAGATTATCAACCAGTGCATCTATTTCTGCCAGAGTCTCTTCCACAGTCCCCATATTGGCATACCCAACTATTTCACCAGTGGATTTGCACCTCACTAGGCTTGAGGAAATGCTCATCTCATCCACCATTAAAATGTGGTAGCGCTTGTACTCTGTCTTGTTCTCATCAGTGTACTCCTTCATTTCTTTCTCTATTTCTTGTATACGTTACATGGCCAGACAGCCCAGCCCGCCTCGGCCGGGCGGACAATGGAAGCCGGATGGGGGAGGGGGCCACTCCAGACGACAATAATCCTCCGAGGACAGAGCAAGGTGGCGATCACGGGAGAAAGGAGGAAACGGAAAGGAGGAACCTATTGGAAAGGTGCGCTGCCCTCCCTCTCCCTCTCACTACCCCCCCCCCCCCTGTCCCCTTCACCAGGCTTCTCCCACTCTCAGCCTTTCGCCCGCTGGTGCCCGGCGGCTGCTAAGCAGCAGAACCCCTCCCACGCCCTGCCCAGCTGCCCCCTCCACGCACTTACGCCCCTCTCGCGGCGGCTATCACCGCGCTCAGCTGAGGGCTGCTAGGCCGGCAGCGCGGGGTCTGCCGGCCTAGCCTGGCCTGGCCTGGGATGGCCCGGGCTCGCCCGGTCCTTTTGTTTCGGCTTGCCATTCACGGCGAGGCCCCGCCTCGTGCTGACTGCGGTCCCCCCGCACGCCCCCGCCTCCCCACCCCGGGAGCAGTGTTGCCGATCCGCTCCGCACGGAAGACAGACGGGCATGTCTCTGCCGCGCGGAGTAGCCACTCGCGACAAAACATTTGAGAACCATGGTACAAATAGAATAAATAGAGGATACTTGTGTGGTACAAATTTTAATAAAAAAATATGAAAAATTTCATGCATCGAAGCCCCTTCAAATAAAAACATGATTAACATGTACGGCGGGGGGGGGGGGGGGGGGTCTCGAGATGCATCGATAAGGCGAGAAAAATTGAAATCACTTAGTATATATAACTTTACATTTGTTCTCCGACGTTACACTACAATGCCCCACTTGTTTTCGCGCAAAGCTGCTGCTAGCGGCCATGCACCAGGCCCTCTTACTCAGCGAGGACTACATCTGGATTTTCCTGACCGCTGTGGCCATGTCCATCTGCAGAATATTGAGGGAGAGGGGCGGTGTAGGCGGGGACGGCGCGTTGCAGTCCATGGTCGACTGTGAGCTGGGTTCCTTATTCAGTAATTTACATTTTATGAGCGGCCTCGTTGAGCAAGTAAAGTGGGTAGCCCATGCTTTTGTGCCAAAAATACAGAACAAGACTATCCACTATTTCTTGTATCAATTTTACAAACGTTCTTGTGACAGTATTGTGATTTGGCTGCTGAGAGAAATGAAGCCGGATAAACCTGCTTCCTTTCCCAAACAATTACTAAATCACAAACTGGCACAGTCCGAGGAGGGCGCTTGCTATTTTGCCATAGGTAGCGTAATTCATTGGGACAAGGGCCATAGTTCTGAAAAGCCTCGGTTGGGAGCAGATCACTTTACCAAAGTTGCAGAATCTGTTCCCAACCACATAAGTGGCTTCACAAATTCACAGAATAGGGGTGGGCTAAGGCTTAGTAATATTAAGTATTACGAATATGCCCAATCCTTAATTGTGGTTTTCAAAGGTGAGGTTTGGAGATTAATAAGTAAAGAGGCTAACACATCATATGACCGTGTTTTCGAGCACATTCTTATGCAGGGCCAAGCCACAGAATTGTGGAAAAAAATCCTGGGAGACATTGACCCAAGCTCAGACGCATCGGTTCGTGCTTTTGAATACTATACTCGCAAAATTCTAGATACATTCATGCGAGGTACAATCAATCTTTTAAAAAATAGTAGGAACCAGGACCAAGTCAACCTCGCATTGAGGGCAAAGCTTGCCGGGTCCAGCCAAGCTTCATCCTCATCCTAGTGATTCAGAAATTCCGTTTATATCTACGCCTACGCAAAAGGAGACGAGCATCGTCGTGGAGGGCTTCTGCTGCACGGCGTGAAGTTCTATCAGCTCGTGGTTAAATTCCATCCTGCTGCCATAATACATCCGCACTCCACTTTTTTGTGTTTTTTAAAAGGCCAATTCTTAGCTGACAGAGACGCAAGCGTGCATGCTGCGCTACTGGAAAGAACGCCCCACGGACCTCTGGAGTTGGTGGAGAAGATCAACTGCAAGAATCACCTTCTCCGCTACCTGAGAGGGCGGCTCTTGGAGTACTCTGCCAACACGAAGCTCCCGTTGCCCGAACACGTTGATCGCAACAACAGAGTAGAGGTCTCCAACGCGAAGAAGGAAATGCTGGCTCTGCGATGCCTCATCAGGGACAACATCGAGGCCCTGGTGGCGGCGATCAGCACAGCCAGTGTTTATCGCGCGAAGGAGGAAGGTGAGACACGGAGACTCTCGGCTGTTATTTCTTATTGATTTTACCGAGTTGTTCAGCAGTCGCCCTCATCTCAGCCCCTCCGCAGGCCCCCAAACGAAGGCCCAACGGGCGCAGCTCCTCCGGGCTGACATATTGAACGCGCCTGCCTATGTGCTTGGCCGGCACACGGCGTGCGCCCGGTGCTTCTGCAAGGCGGTGCAGGCACGGGAGGCCGCGGCACGGGCCGGCGCTGCGCCGTCCACCTCAACGGCGCCCCCCTCTGCCCCACAGCCCGGGCCGGACAGCGACGAGGACGACGTCGTCCCCCGGTTTGAAAGGGCAGGGATGTGTGCGGAGGTCATGAGGTACTGTAAGTTAATTTCCATCCCCCCCCCCCTTTTCCTTTCTGTACACCTGGTTTATTCCGCGACGCGAGTCGCGCTCGATGTTTGTTCTTATCTGTGTCCGCAGTGTTCCTGTAATAGGTGCCTTGCTTCACAGGAATGGCGCTCACACTGGTGGCAATTCTCCTGGCCGGCTGCCTCCGCGCCGCCGCCCCCGAACTGACGCCACCACGTTTCGCAGTCGAGTCCGACGTCAGCCGCAGCGGCTTGAGCTTCGTGAAAGCAGGAGAGTTGACCCTCAATGAACACTTCTGGCTACTGACAGTAGATCATCACTTCGGTGACTACACGCTAATCCTAGACGCGCTGGACAAAGACCTCACGGCACCCACAGTGAGCGCCACGGGAATGCGCGTTACTGCATTTGACCGCACGACGCAAGCTCTAAATGGTTACGTCAAGGACCTCGTGTCGTCTCGATCACCTACGTCAACAGATCGACGACACTAGAAGCTTGCTGCGGGATGTAAAACTCACTATGACGCCGCTGGAGTCGTCAGCCGGAAGCACACGCCGCGCCGCTATCCTTGACGGCGGATCAACCGCGCTAAAATGGCTGTTTGGTGTAGCTAAGTCAGACGCTTTAGATCATTTAAGCGCGCGAATCGACAAGCAAGGCGCCGTGCAAACCGACATGGTCCACCTTGTAGAGGATAGCCTGTCAGTTCTCAACGCGACCTCTTTTGCCGCGCACGAAAATCCTCGCCAACTGCAACGCCTTGCAGACGCTACCGCGGCTCTCGCTGAAAAATTAGACCATCTAACCGCATCTTTTCAGGAGGACCGCCGCGTGGCCGCGCGTCTGTGGCCATGGCCACGACAGCGCGCATCATACGCGACGTCTTGGACGCCGCAAAGGAGCGCGTGTCCCACCTAGAACGGATCGCCGCCGAAACGCGCAACGCCGAGCGGGCAGGGTGTCATAAACCAACTCCGGACGGTGCCAAACTACAAAGGGCAGCGCGTAAACAGCAGCGTCAGTTTGCGCTCCGCCGCCGTTGCAGCAGCACTTCCAGGAAGACACCATACCCGCCTCGAAGCCCTCTGCGCCACGCACCCCGGGCCGCGGGTACATGCCGTATTTCCGGCAATCCACACGGCCGCTGCCAGTTGCCCGGCAGATCAGACCGCCGCAACAGCCATCATTTTTTGGTATGTTTAGGATTTAACTTTAAGTTTCAAATTGTAATTTCTGGCAGCCACTCTAGTTAAGTTTTTGCCACTATCGCCCCAAATTGTTCATCAAGTCTCGCTACTGTAAATATTCCCCGCAAGCCAAATGTTTTTTTTATTATTTTTTAAATAGGGCGATAGTGATGTAATGCTAAGGTAGAGTAGGGAACCTACCACGGGATTCAAACCCGCCGTGCCGTGCCGCCACTCCACTGTGGCCAACCTTGCCGGCGCGTTGGTAGCGCCGATTGCGCTGCCAGGTAGGCGGCCGTGACTGCACCTGCATGCAGTCCGGTGCACCCCAGCGGGGTGTCGCCGAGCGAGCCCGGGCTCGCCTAGGGTATAAATTGAACCGATCTCCGACAGATCGGCAGTCAGGTTCGGGGACTGGAGACAGTCCCAGTGGTGAGCCGGAGCCAGTGAGCGAATACACTTGTACGCTGAAATTAATCTCCTGACTCTCCCTGCTCGGAACACTCGAACCCTCTCAGGCCGACCTGCAGCAAAGCTTAGGCGGACCTCTTAGGCCGACCAGCCTGAATAAGGCAAGGCAGCCTGGCGTAAGGCACCTGAACAAGGCCGCCTGCCATCCACCTACGCATGACTCACACTTACGGCACCTGAACAAGGTCGCCTATGGCGTTAGGCCCCTCAGCAAGGGGACCTGCCTCAGACAAGAGCCACCTACACACACATAAGGCGCCTGAATAAGGCCGCCTATGGCGTTAGGCTCCTGAACAAGGGGACCTGCCATCAGACAACATGGCGTAGTCCCGAACTACCGCCTTGACAGGTACGCCAACAACATGGCAGATCAGGCCCCAAGCCTGCTGCACAACGTCAACAATAACCCGTCGGCGGTGGTGAACTGCGTGAAATTTTAAGGTGGGAAGATAATTTTTTTTCTCACCGATTTTTCTACAACCACCGGTGCGCTGCCGCCATACTCTCTCTCTGAACACAGGGGGCAGTTCCTAAGAGAGGCTCACAGCAAGCCGACAGGTGGCATTCGCCTTGGTACGTGAGGGCTGGCAGTCAGGTTCGGGGATTGGAGACAGTCCCAGAGGTGAGCCAGAGCAAACGAACAAACTTGCGCGCTGAAACTAGTCTCCCCTGGCGTAAGGCAACTGAACAAGGTTGCCTGCCGCCCACCTACCCTGACTCGGGGAGCTGACGGCGGCTATGGACCTACCGTGCATGACAAACAAGCACGAGGCGGTCGTGTCGGAAGCCATCGCCGCGCCCTGCAGTCGGTGGAGGCGACCGCCAAGGAGGAGTTTCGGCTCGCGCAGCTCCGCGGCGACGTCGACGCCGAGGGCCACAGGCGCATCAAGGTCGTCGCGGACGGCTTCTGGACCAAGCGATGCTACAACTCCAGCTTCAGCTCGCTGACAGGAATCGTACGTGCTGACACACGGCACCCCCTCCTCTCCCTCCCCTCGCGGGCGGTAGTGTGCGTGCTCCAGTTACCCCTTTGGTTCCAGGTCGTCATTGTAGGCGTCGAAACGGGTGGCGTCCTGTTCATCGGGATTAGGAACCGATTCTGCGCGGTCCGTGCTGTCGCCAAGAGCCGCGGGCAGGAGCCGTGCGCACACAATTGCTTCCTGAACTGGACTGGGAGCGCGGGAAGCATGGAGGCCGACATTGTAGCCGAAGGCTTCCTGCAGAGCGTACAAGTGCACAACTTAAAGTACGAGACGCTGATAGGTAAGCACGCGCGTGCAGATGCGGGGGGGGGGGGGGGGGGGGGGCCTAAGATATATGCTGACGCACTACTTTGATTCCAGCTGACCATGACAGCAGCGTGTTTCCGAGGCTGCAGCGCCTGATGCCCTATGGACCGCAATGCCCTGTGCGGAAAATACAGTGCATGAACCATTGCAGCCGGAACTACAGAAAAAAAACCTGACCGCTATCACAACGCGGAAGGAGTTCCCGCTACCGCTCAGACAGTTTTTGAAGAGGTATCTCGAGCTGGTCAACGGTGTCTGGGCGGCAGCGAAGTACTGGAAAAACAATACAGGTAAATTTGAGAGTACGCTCATAAAAAAGGTGGTAACGGCGTGTCCTGCTCGCTCCAGACTACTCTTTCGCCCAGAGGGTTGAATATCTGAGGCAAGACTTTATGAACCACTACTTCGGCCGCCACACCGACTGCCACCCCTACTTCTGTGACGGGGCGCAGAAGGAGGGGGAGGTGGACAAGGTGGCTGAGTGTGAGCTGCCGGCCGAACGGCCGTTTTGGGACGCCGTCACGAGCCAAGCCACCCACTACGCTTCATACGCGAACAGCCTCATTTATACTGCCTAGACAACAACCTGGCAGAACAGTTCAACAACGTGGCGGCTAAGTTCGTGAACGGCAAGCGCATCAACTTCAACCAGCGAGGGGGCGTGTGGACGCGCACGCAGGCGGAAGTAGTGTCTCTAAATGCAGAGGGCCGCTGCCACGAAGAGATCCACAGGGCAGCGGCCGGTGACAAGCCCATGGTCAGTACGTGTCTGGGCACGCAGTATCAGGCTGTGACACAACTTCCGATGTACGGGCAACGCAATGTTGTAGAGCAACCTGGAGAAGAACGAGGGACCATTGAGAACCATGGTACAAATAGAATAAATAGAGGATACTTGTGTGGTACAAATTTCAATAAAAAAAAATGAAAAATTTCATGCATCGAAGCCCCTTCAAATAAAAACATGATTAACATGTATGGCGGGGGGGGGGGGGGGGGGTCTCGAGATGCATCGATAAGGCGAGAAAAATTGAAATCACTTAGTATATATAACTTTACATTTGTTCTCCGACGTTACACTACAATGCCCCACTTGTTTTCGCGCAAAGCTGCTGCTAGCGGCCATGCACCAGGCCCTCTTACTCGGCGAGGACTACATCTGGATGTTCCTGACCGCTGTGGCCATGTCCATCTGCAGAATATTGAGGGAGAGGGGCGGTGTAGGCGGGGACGGCGCGTTGCAGTCCATGGTCGACTGTGGGCTAGGTTCCTTATTCAGTAATTTACATTTTATGAGCGGCCCCTTTGAGCAAGTAAAGTGGGTAGCCCATGGTTTTGTGCCAAAAATACAGAACAAGACTATCCACTATTTCTTGTATCAATTTTACAAACGTTCTTGTGACAGTATTGTGATTTGGCTGCTGAGAGAAATGAAGCCGAGATCGACGAGCTCCGGGACAGACCAGCGCCCCGGACTCCCAATCAGTCCCCGGACACCACCATGCGCGGCCGCACCGCCTACTCCGCGACGTTCGCGTACCACGTCGAGCGGAGGTACCATCCGGGGTACACCGCTACCCCGGACCCGACCGTCTTCTCGGAGTTGCCATACCGCGGCCCGGCACTGGCGGTCCCGATCCGAGGCAGGGGCCCCGCGGCACCACCAGCGTGGCGGCATCGGGCCGCACCATACCGCCCGGCAGGCCGGCGCTGCCGGTTCCCACGCCGGCCGGCCCGACCCCGACCGCCCTCGCCGCCGCTCTCCCCGCCGCCCGACTCTGCCGGCACCCCATCCACGGAGTCCGGCGGCCCTGCTTCCCCGGCCCCCTCGGTGGAGTGGGTGGCCAGGCCACCACTGCCAACTCCGCCTCTGGTCATCCTCTCCGACGGCTCCGACGAGGAGGACGACGAGTCCGACTACACGGACTACGACTCCACGGAGGAGGACGCCGAGGAGGACGACACTAACCACCATTCGACACATCCGGCACCAACGCAGTCGCCTCCTGCCTCGGCGCTGCACACCGAAGACGTGGAGGCGATTGTCACCGCCTACCTGCGGCAGATCCGGGCCGACTACGACTAGGTAAGCCCGGTCTCCAAAGGCTAGGCGCGTGGCGTCCTTTGTACATTCCCGAGATCGACCTCTTGTAAATACTGTGCATATAATTTCGCAGGGTCCATGTTTAGATTTAAGTG
Organism: Megalurothrips usitatus; assembly: GCA_026979955.1. Taxonomy (NCBI): domain Eukaryota; kingdom Metazoa; phylum Arthropoda; class Insecta; order Thysanoptera; family Thripidae; genus Megalurothrips; species Megalurothrips usitatus. Next base: position 9,535,590 of record CM049604.1, on the reverse strand, counting down.
TACATGTTGCATGCTAGACTAAGTGTATAATTTGCATGTTAGGTTAAGGCATGTTTGCGGCTACGGCCGGTCCCAATGATGATACAGATTATTTCATTCTCTTGCCTTCTGAGGGACATTAATTTTAACTCCGCTCCGGCGGCCTCAATTATAATAGGCCACGGCTCCAGCCGCGGCGCGCGTCAAGAACGCATAATTTATAGCTTAAGATTAACCTCCTATGTGGTAAATAACCCATCTTTGTGTAACATACGTATTCGAATGTAAACTCGGTTTCCCGACCTCGTGAGCAAACAGCTCGGGTACCCATATAAAGCCTCAAACGCCTTTCAGGCGCAGACGCACCGCGGTACACTCCCCCGCGGGCACCCGGGGCCTTGTATATATATATATTAATACTAATTATTTCGTGTGTGCCTTATGTGTGTTAAATTAGTTTAATTTCAATCTCTAAACCCTTTTGGTTCAGCCCCGTCCGCGATTGTACAAATTGCCGCCGGCAACCACCGTGCCTTCCGTCCACTATATGTATATATTTCTGTTCTAACTCATTTCCCCGTGCTTGGTTGTGTCGTGCCATTTATTCAATGTCCGCTTAACCGGCACCGACCGCACGGCCCTAGTGTTCTCTTTTCATGTGTGTATGTATTTGTTTTGGTTTTTTTTCTCAATGAGTCGGTCACCCCTGTAATCTGTGCCACTCCTTTCGCTCTGTGTGTGTTTTGTATTTTCTATTTATTATTATTATTTTTCGCCTCTCTCTCTGGTAGCCCTTTTTATGAATCAATTGGTCCCGCCTCGGCATCCCACGGGCGTGGACGCCCTCTTAGCTGGCCCCGGGGACGTTAGGGTAGAATCATAATATTGTAGTAGTATTATAACAGTGTATTACTTTTCCTTTCGTCTCCGGAGGGAGGAGCATCCGCGGTCCGTCGCCCCTCCTTTGTTCGCGCCTGTCCCTTTGTCAGCCATGCGACAGCTGGCGCAGCAGGGTTTACGAGCGTTGACCGCCATCACAGATCAGGCGGTGCAGCCAGTGCAGTCTGGCCTGCACGCGCCGTCTCTCCCCTCCACGCATGTGCTCCCTTGGGGGAGGGGTCGCACCCTCGGAGACCACGTGCGCGACCGATCGGTGGCGGCTCCGCGGATGGGGTGACAGGGGGACCGCGGATCCGTGGGACCGAGGGGGAGGCAGGATGACCAAAACCTAGAGTATAAATACGGGAGTCTAGGGTAGCTCTGGGCAGTTCTCCCTTGGCTCCCGACCCGGACGGACGTCTCCCGTGACCCTCCGGCGCCCAAGAGAGAGAGGACGGCGAACTTCCGATTTCTGTGCTCCACAGCTCTGTACTACGCTACGTCGCATCAAAGGTATAATAAACCACGATGACGCTATTGCGCAACCAAATCCAACTCTATCATTTCCCAACTCCTGACTCCGTCCACTAATCGAGAACCCGAGGATACGTAGATCGGCGAGCCCGGCCTACCCAACGGGGAGCTGACGGCGGCTATGGACCTACCGTACATGACAAACAAGCACGAGGCGGTCGTGTCGGAAGCCATCGCCGCGCCCTGCAGTCGGTGGAGGCGACCGCCAAGGAGAAGTTTCGGCTCGCGCAGCTCCGCGGCGACGTCGACGCCGAGGGCCACAGGCGCATCAAGGTCGTCGCGGACGGCTTCTGGACCAAGCGATGCCACAACTCCAGCTTCAGCTCGCTGACAGGAATCGTACGTGCTGACACACGGCACCCCCTCCTCTCCCTCCCCTCGCGGGCGGTAGTGTGCGTGCTCCAGTTACCCCTTTGGTTCCAGGTCGTCATTGTAGGCGTCGAAACGGGTGGCGTCCTGTTCATCGGGATTAGGAACCGATTCTGCGCGGTCCGTGCTGTCGCCAAGAGCCGCGGGCAGGAGCCGTGCGCACACAATTGCTTCCTGAACTGGACTGGGAGCGCGGGAAGCATGGAGGCCGACATTGTAGCCGAAGGCTTCCTGCAGAGCGTACAAATGCACAACTTAAAGTACGAGACGCTGATAGGTAAGCACGCGCGTGCAGATGCGGGGGGGGGGGGGGGGGGGGGGGGCGCCTAAGATATATGCTGACGCACTACTTTGATTCCAGCTGACCATGACAGCAGCGTGTTTCCGAGGCTGCAGCGCCTGATGCCCTATGGACCGCAATGCCCCGTGCGGAAAATACAGTGCATGAACCATTGCAGCCGGAACTACAGAAAAAAACCTGACCGCTATCACAACGCGGAAGGAGTTCCCGCTACCGCTCAGACAGTTTTTGAAGAGGTATCTCGAGCTGGTCAACGGTGTCTGGGCGGCAGCGAAGTACTGGAAAAACAATACAGGTAAATTTGAGAGTACGCTCATAAAAAAGGTGGTAACGGCGTGTCCTGCTCGCTCCAGACTACTCTTTCGCCCAGAGGGTTGAATATCTGAGGCAAGACTTTATGAACCACTACTTCGGCCGCCACACCGACTGCCACCCCTACTTCTGTGACGGGGCGCAGAAGGAGGGGGAGGTGGACAAGGTGGCTGAGTGTGAGCTGCCGGCCGAACGGCCGTTTTGGGACGCCGTCACGAGCCAAGCCACCCACTACGCTTCATACGCGAACAGCCTCATTTATACTGCCTAGACAACAACCTGGCAGAACAGTTCAACAACGTGGTGGCTAAGTTCGTGGACGGCGAGCGCATCAACTTCAACCAGCGAGGGGGCGTGTGGACGCGCACGCAGGCGGCAGTAGTGTCTCTAAATGCAGAGGGCCGCTGCCACGAAGAGATCCACAGGGCAGCGGCCGGTGACAAGCCCATGGTCAGTACGTGTCTGGGCACGCAGTATCAGGCTGTGACACAACTTCCGATGTACGGGCAACGCAATGTTGTAGAGCAGCCTGGAGAAGAACGAGGGACTTCGGGGTTCAGCAAAAGAGCTTAGGGCCGGAAGCCGACAAAGAAGAGGTTGTGCGGGCAGGTGAACAGCTGCTGATGTCGCTGCACTCGTACGGAACGCAGTGTGCAACTCTGAACAACATGCGCTTCTACGAGTACGAGGACCACTTCGTGGGCAGGCGAAGAGACAAGGAACGGAACGCAAGGAACCCCCCCCCCCCCCTCCCACGTTCCCACCCACTTCGAATGCGTCTCGACAGCACACTGAGTGTATTTGCAAGTCCAGCAGTGGCTTGGGAATTCCCTCTCACCTACCAAACGAGTCTGTATCATAGTTCAAAAAAAAAAACAAATCTATCAAATTCATAGACCCGTTTGGTCATTCAACTAGTTTTTCTGATTTAAAAAAAAAATATTTTAGGTTATGGCATTGACACTGACGAACTTCATTCCTTTGTAGTGTTGTGGGACAGAGCACTGGAAAAGCGGGGTGTAGCGAAGCCCGACGTCCTTCACGAGCTTAAGACGCTCGCGCCGCACCTCTCGACTCGTTGCCAGGAGATAAAGCAACCGCGGCAAGTAGCCGAGTGAAGAATTTGAAGACTAGAGGAATGCTCTATATAAAAGGAACTCTTGGAATCATGCTTGGCAAGGGTGGTAGGTTAACATAAGTAGCGTGATATATAGTGTGCTGCCCAGGCATTCTTGTGAAAAATTCTTTTCTACAGGCAGTATTGAAGAGGCCGAGGGCGATGATTGGATGTACTTGTCAAGAATTTCCAAATGGCAAACCCTCCGCCTTCCCACCCACATACAGAGGTGATGCGATGGGAAGCCTCGAACTCTCACAAAGTGTCCTGCTATCACGTTGAAAACTTAATTTACACATGAAACACAGGAGTTTTCTTTCGGGTCGTGGCAGTGTACAAAGCAGAGAGAGCACTAGGAAAGCAGAGGGTGGTGAAGCCCGACGTCCCTCAGGAGCTGAAGACGCTCGCGCCATACCCTTCGAGCCGTAGTCGAGAGATAAAGGGGCCGAGAGGTTCAGCGAGGGAGCTGAAGCTCGCGAAGGAGCGGTGGGAGGACGTCACCATCCTAGAAAGGCGGTAGAAGCGGGCACAGCGGGAGGCCAAGGGTAAGTCTACCTCTTCCTCGTGCTCCTCAGCCTCCTCCTTGGGGGAGGCCTTGCTCCGGGCTGCAAGTTCAGCTACGGAGGACCCTACGGGTCCGACCACCTCCGTCGCGCGGTATGTTAGAATTCTATTCAATCTTCTAATCAATTCTATTTTCTATTCAATATAGAATACCATTCAGAACTATCCCCCCCCCCCTCCCGGTTTCTTAAATTCATAGCTTTTCGGATTCCTTAACTTTTCTAAGCAACTTAAATTTACCAAAATATCCGCAAACCAAATTTTAGGTGACCAAATTCATAAGTTCCTGGCATATTAAATCTCAAAAACAGCCTCTTTCCTAATGTTAATTTGAGTAAAGTAGAATCCTAGGGACCGAAATTTTAAGGAAAAAGCTGTTACTCTAGCGGGTTCCGAAATATCGGCGTATTTTGTGCGGTAATTCGACAAGACCACATAGCAGTTTCTCCGGCCGGATTCCCGCACAAAATACGCCGATATCTCGGAAACCGCCGAAGTTACTGCGTTCGCCTTGAAATTTGGGTCCTTCAGATTACTACTTTACTCAAATTTAGCTTAGGGAAGTGTTTCGATTTTTTTAAAAAAAAAATTATCATGGAAATGGGTTTTTTGAAATTTTGGCTGTTTTTAAGACTTCAAAATTAATATGTAAGGAACATGGGGGAGGAAGGGATTTGGGTCCCAGCACAGGTGAAAGCCTTCAGCGAAACTCAAAACAGAAGTGGTTTGGTAAGTGCTGGTGAGCCCCTGAGAAGACTGCCTTATGGGCGTGAGTGCAGCTTTTCAATGTATTTAAGACCCCGGAGAGATAAACTACGGTACAGTGTTTGCCAAAGTAAAAGAGAATGACAAACTGGCCGCGCTGTGACATAAGATTTTTGAAGACAGTAATATCACTGAAGCAGAATTGCAACGTGGCTTTGATGTCATTATGAAGGGGCTCTGCATCACATTTATCAATGGATTTATCAATAGAGACCGGAATATCACTCACTCTCACTAAAGCCTCAGATCTCTCGGTAACCCCATCACATTTATCAATGGATTTATCAATAGAAAACGGAATATCACTCATTGCAGTAAAGACTGTCACTAAGGCCACAGATCTCCCGGTAACCCAACTGTATGCTGCCTCTATCACATCAGTAGTTTTTTCTTCGACATGTTATTTTAGTTGAGCAGAACTGTGATAAGTCTATTCTATTTCTATTGTTAATATACCTACTATGATGAAGTGGTCCATTGTTGTGGAATTGTTTTTCAGACGCATACAACGGTCTGCATATCAATTCAGATTTATACAAACGTCTCAATATTTTCTTAATATTTATTCAGACGCACACAAGCGTCTGAATTACATTAACACGCACATATGCGTGTGGTATTCAGACACTTGAGTTTGCAGTGTGTCCTTTGGAATTTTTTTTTTTTTTTTGGGGGGGGGGGGAGGAAGGCGTAGGCCGTCAGGCTTGAGAAAGAGGCTGCGTCGTCGTCGACGGGCAGGCCGTCATCACGGTGAAGCTGGACGGTGGCTAATGCACCCGGACAAACGGCCACGGATACATCTCAAAACCTGGCGTGGTGCGTGTGATAAATTCCACTGGGACGCCAGGGCGGCTAGGAGCCGCGGGAGCACGACTGCAGCGCGACGTACAAGGAGCCGTCGACGGGTATAGAGGCACAGATTCTAGGGGAAGGGGAAGGGGTTATGCTAGCTTAACGAGGAGGGCTTCGAGGCCAAGTTCAATATTGGTGACGGTGATTCCAATGTTTATAACAAAATCCTATAATGTACGCCCAGAGGCCGCCACTGCGCGAAGCTGGAGTGTACAAACTTGCACTGCTGGGAGCCGGTGTTCGGGGTGGCCCATGGAGCAGTGGCGCAGACCGTGTTCACCCGGCGAGAGGACACGCGCAACAACGACGCGTACGAGCGAGACCAGACCGCGCGGAAGGCGGGCGAATGTGTGCCGCGGAAGGAGCGTCATTGCGTTGCCGCCGATGAAAACTACGGGGCCAGCCCCCCGCAGAGGCTGTCAGAGCGGCCGGACACGTCGGACCAGCAGCTGCACGAGGGCATGCAGCGGATGGTCGAGAGCTCTCTCGGACTTTGCCTTAGAATTAGACTTAAATCTCAGTGTATACAAGTACTCGAATATAAATGTACCGTGAGCACGCTACATGATTCTGTACAATTTTGTGCCGAAGTGCGCACTAATTTGTGCATACGCAGCTTATGTACAAATTCGTACGTTATGTACAATATTGTACGCAATTGTAAACAAATCTTCAAAATTGCACATAATTTAAGTACGAATTAGCACTTAAGCTGCGTATGCGTAAATTCGTACGCAATTCTGGACGAAATTGTACAGAAGAATTTAGTGTGAGTGCTTTATTGTGTACTTTCCGAAGGACCTATCGCACGAGTAAGACACTACAAGAGGAGCTGCAGGGGCAGTGCCGCACCCAGGAGGACAACAGACGCATAGAGCGGGAGACGGTGGGGCAGTCTGAGAATGAGAGGCGGGACGCGGTGCGTAGCCACGTCGCCGCCACGCCCGACGTCTGCGCGGACGGCTTGGACGGACCGGGCCTCGGCGAGGTTAAAAATTTCTCCGCCATCAACACTCCGATTTTGGGGACATTCCGACGCCCCTAGGAAAACAATTCCGTGGCATGAATTCTTTGAGTGCGTCACAAAGGGAAAGGGCCGGACGAGCCGGATGAGCCGGAGGTACTGGACACGCGGCCCGTGGTGGTCAACAAGAAGAGCCACGTCTACAGCCAGGTCCAGATGCAGCTGTCGCTCACGGGGAAGCAGTGGTGTGACCTCATTATCTGGACTGAAGACGACTGGGAGGTGTTCAGGGTGGAGAGAGAGCCCACTGGGAAAAGTTAGAAGCGGCGCAATTTGATTTTGAGCGGAGAATGCTTATTGGCTTTTTTCTTGTTTTTCAGCTCAAATATATGGAGAGAATGGCGGATGGGTCTGTGAGACTAAAGAAAAATCATAACCATCACTACCAAATCCAAGCCAACATTCACATCACGGGTCGCACGAAGAGCTATTTAGATGTTTACAACAACTCGTTACAAAAGAACTGGCTGTAAGAGAAAAAAATAGAAAAGGACCACGACCACTAGTCTATGACAGTGCCAAAACTGAACAAAAACGATACGATAAAAATACTAAATAATTTTATTTCTTCAAAAAAGACTGCTTATGTATATAGCCCTCGCTGTGTATTTTCTTTTTCAGATTCTATTTTGAGTATCTTCTCCCGGAAATCGCCGACCTGCAGTATGGCAAGGGGTTTGAGGTGTGACATCCGTGAACCCCCATACAGATCAGGTCCCCGAGATGGGCTTGGGCTGGAGAAGCTGGTGCCGCACGTCACCGGGGCCAAGACGGTGTATCAGACGTGGTACAAGTTGGTGGCCATCCACGAGGACAAAGGGACGGCAAAGCGGCTCGGATTGGTCAAGAGGCTGATCCAAATGAAGCAGAAGGGCGACCTCAAGGATTACGTGCCAGGATGCGTGTCCCATGTCAACAAAATCAAGGAGTCGGGCAAGAAGCTAGCGGACGACGGCATCCTCGTCAGCCTACTGTTCCAAGGGGTGAAGCAGGAGCACGAAAGCAACTGTGCCACCCTGGAGCACACGCGGGTCCACCAGACTTTTGACCACATGTCCGGGCTGCTCATGCGGAGGTGCCGTGCTCCTCGAAGGGGGTCGGAGTTCGGCGCTCACGGCGGGACGGCATCACCCCTCCGCACGGTGTGCAGAGATCTCTCTACACCGTGCCACTATGGCTCCAGCGTCAGGGACCAGCACCAGCCGGCCCGAGGCGGCCGCGGTGGCCGCGGGGCCGGACGCGGAGGCCGTCGTGCACGTAGGTCACGTACAAATGCATGCACTGAGAATGAATTGGTGAGAAACAAGCCCCAACTAAGAGCGAGAAGAACCTCTCACTCAAATTTTGGTGAGAACGTTGATATTGCCCAAATCTGAGAGAGGAACCTCGCCCAATTTCCGGTGAGAGGGGCATCCTCGCCCAAACGCTGCCGAGAAAATGCCATTATCTCGCCTAAGTTTGGGCGAGAAAACTGTCCTCGCCAAAAGTTAGGCGAGAAAATTTCCCTGCCATGTTTTGCCATATTCCTTAATTTTTCATTCTCATTGAGGAATATGGCAAAACATGGCAGGGAAATTTTCTCGCCTAAATTTTGGCGAGGACAGTTTTTTCGCCCAAATTAGAGCGAGATAATGGCATTTTCTCGCCAGCATTTGGGCGAGGATGCCCCTCTCACCCGAAATCGGGCGAGGTTTCTCACTCAAATTTGGGCAATATCAACGTTCTCACCAAAATTTGAGTGAGGGGTTCTTCTCGCTCTTAGCTGGGGCTTGTTTCTCACCAATTCATTGTCAGTGCACAGAATTATTACAACTTTTGGGACATCAGAACCAAAAACAAGAACCAGAACACGAAGATATTTTCAGATCTCATAATGTGCACTGGCAGTCCTATTTAGCAGCCCAGTTTTCCTTAATAATCAACAGACTAGCACCTGCAACACTACCAGGCGTAAAACCATGTTGTCTCGTACAACAGGCATTCCTGAAGTACCTGGTTTCAGAATTCAACTTCTTGAATTTTGGCTTAGGGTTCTTTATTACATGCAAGCACTCCATTCTAAATGGAGTCATGAATGTGTCAATATAATCCTCTCGTTGGAGTAATTGTGTGTCCATTTCTCACTCTCCTTTAAGCTCTTTTCATATCTTTCACTTCAAATACATACATAGAAGCTCTTTCCTGGTAATATTTTTCATCATAAAAGTTGAATGTGAGATATTAATAATTGGCACAGCACTCCATTTTGATGACCATTACCTCGATACAACTCTGTTGATGACAAAAACCGCCTGGGAGGATCTCATCAACCTAAATTAGGAATACAAATCTACGAGGCTAAAAATTGCCTCAGCATGAGACTTGAAAGAGACTAAGAAATTGGCAGTTAACTAATCCACAATCACAAATCAATTTAGAATGGGGAGTGCTTGCAAGAAATTAAGAGCCCCTGCAAAGAAGTTGACGCCATGGTATCATGCCTGGCAGCGTTGCAGGTGTTGGTCTAGTTGGTTTTTTTTTTTTCATTATTATTTCGAATGATGAATAAACTTGCACACCATTATAGTAGATGGAGACCAACAAAATTTCGATATCTCTAAAAGTAAAGCTCCACCCTAGCCGTAATAGGGTGTGAGATGAACAACACGAACCTCTCTGCAGCCGATGTTGGTTAGGTTAGGTCGGTAGAGGCAGAATCCGTCCCAAACTTCCACAGGAGAACGGCCGGCACGATCCTCGCCCGCTTTGTTGTTGTTCATGGCACTGTGGGCAGATTCATGGCAGACAACAGTTTACTGAACGGTTAATGTTCCACACCGGGGTCCGACCAGCTCGCTCGACACTGACGCTGGACGCACCTCGGATTCACACGATAAGAGCGAAGTATGAAGGTAAGAGTCTGCGGAACGTACAGCGTTGGCGTCAAGCATGACTAAATCCGAATAAAATTATGAAATCCACTGCACGTGACCAAAGGGAAAGCGAGGTTATGGGAGCGCATGACTACGGCATGGCAACACGGGAATGCTTGGCGAAAGATCGGATACGAGACGCACATACGCGCGGGACGACCACAACACAAACTAATCCTGTGCAGATTTACAGAGTACAGAATACAGCATCCGTCCATCGCCAGGAGAACAAACCAAAGTTTCTGGAGCTGAAGAACCTCGCTCGGGGCACCTTGCGCGCGGCCTGCACCACCGCGGCGCGCGCGTGTGCGCAGGACAGACCAGTTCCGTGCTCCCTGGGAGAGACCGGGCGCGACCAGTGTGCGATTTGCGATGGTGGGGGTAGCGACTGCGAATAAGGCGATTTCGCTGTTTCCGTTTTCGCCAACCTGACGGCGACAAAGTCACTGCTAGGTTTCCGATAACAGCATTTTCTAAAATTAGTGCAATGTCGCAATGACTGTTTCTACACATTTCTCTCTCTACTTGCAATGCTTGGGGAATGCTAAAGGAATTGGGCAAGCAGATGCTAAAACGAGAAGAAGATCCAACCATTAAAATGGTTCTATGTGTGCTCGTTAAGGCTCGTTTTTTACCCATATAATGAGTGTAGTATTGTGGTACGCAAGATAGTGACACAAAACCTGGCATAGTGTGTAAAATTTGTCTTTTCCCTTGAGCCAGCCAATTGTTCCTCTCAAGCTTTTTCAAATGTTTCGCTCCAGAGGCCGTTATTTACACCCGTGCGCTAGAGTGGCAATACCTCCTGGCGCGGGGTTTACCCTTCACATTCAAAACAATTTCGCGCACGTACATTTCACGATTCACGCATTTCAGAAACACGACAGACCAAAATTTATCGTAACACACTCGCAGAAAACAATATGGAAAAGGAATATAAGTGAGTAACATGAGATTTGAACCATGGTTTTTAGGATTGGGATGCAGATGTTTTTGTTTCTTTGCTATTTCGCATCCACTGGCGCCGGCATCAGGAGAGAACCAGTAGGCTGTTTCCCCCCCGCCAGCAGGGGAGGTGAAAGGCGTTAGCCTTTACCTTCCCTGCTGCCAGTATACAAGATCGCTACGTAAGGGTATACCATGTTTTCCCTCTACGACCGCTAGAGGGCATCACAATTTCTACCTTTAGCCTTTGGGACTTCAACTTTTGTTTCATTAAATTATTTAAATTTCATGTACACAACTTGAAAAATCCTTTATCATATTTTGTAAAAAATTCACACCCTACAATTTGATACCCAACACATATGTGTAACAGTTTTACTTTGCCAGGTGAAAGTGTGTCACTAAATTACCCCATTACCCGGTACAATACTCGTTCTTTTTAACCCCATATATATTTATACGGGTGTAAATAGGTAAAGAACGAGTAAAAAGGAACCCCTTCAAACATCAAAACTGATATTAACATTTAGACACACTCCCACCAACAAAATAGACATATTTTAAATTGAGCATTGTAAAATGTTGATTTTTACAGCCGCTTTGATAAACTTCTGTTAATTTTGAGTTCATAGACACTCAAATTAAGAGAAAATGTCAACAGTTTCCTTTTATAATATTTTGCTTAGCATCGTAGTGCCAGGTTTTTGAAAATAAAATTTTTGGTTCTCGGAGCACCCAGTGATTTTTACAAATACTCTTTTTTTTTTCTGGTAGAAACTGCAGTACTATTTTGATAGGTGTATATGCAGTAGTACTGTTGTTGTGTTTGCATGAAGTTCTCGAACTCTCCTGATATTAAGTACTGCTTGATTTAATTTTGCTTGAAATTCAGCAGTAGAAGTGTGCCCATGCTCTCTTCAAACATTGTTAATACACCTCTGAAATTTTGTGACTGACACATAAAATTCAAAATATTTACAGGTTTCATTGACTGAAATTTATTCATGTATTCACATTTGTACCGTCTTAATTTTAGATTAATTGAGGTCCAACTACTTTTTAAAAAAACTAGAGCAATGCAATGTTGAGATATAGTTCAATTAATTGCTAAAAAAGAACTGTAAAAACTGGAGCAATGACAGTTGTCACAGCAGAGTTTATGAATTTACCTACTAATTTGACATGGTGCTGCAAGTTATTTTTCTACAGGATTAAGCGTCTACCATACTGGCTTGGGGCACATAATGCAGAATCTCTGAATTCTTTTATAGCTGTTTTCATATGTAATAAGTTCCACAAATACGCTAGGATTCAGCCCATCTTAGTCGGTTGCCACTCCTTTAACATGATGCTATGTTTTCAGTAACTGGCGGCATATGTATTGACTGATTGACTCATGTTTTTGTGAATGCTTCCTGCATTCTAGTTATGGCGTTGGGAAATGTTACAATAAAAATCATGAAACAGCTCCGTCAATAGGTGAACATTTACTCCACCTTAACATGCCATTATCATTTGGAATCTGTTGCCAAACGAGCCCCCCATAAAAAAAAGTGCAGTTTTTCATTTATTTCATTTATTAAAAACGTCAAACGTGTATTAAAGAATGAGTCTCTTCGTTCATCAAACCCTTTTGATAGCACCTTCTCCTTGTTCCCTTTGCCGCACCTCATTATTTTCTGTTCCTTCATCTATAAAGCATGAATGTAGTCACAACTATATTTTGAATCTTCACAAAGTTTTATGCAGTGTTTGGATGTCATTTTCAAAAATTTCTTTTTGTTTATTTTTTCTTTGTAACACTTCATTGGTAAGATATAATTCGAAATTTTGGAATCCATTATTTAAAAAATTGTTTTTTTTTCTGCTGAGGCTGCACAACACTGTACAGCACATTGTGTTCATCTTTTCCAATTGCCTAAATAGAGGGTGTCTTTTGTAGAGTTGAGACTTTTTCTATTCTTCCTTTGCAGTTAAAAAAATTGTTATGGTGTTGATTAACTTGTCCCAAAATCTCTTTCTGTGTAATTTTTATCCCATCACATGATTATATCTATATTTATATGTCTCAATAATGGATGACCTTTTGTCATCTCCACCAATTTTGTATACTGAGTGCTGAAACTGTTCATAGGAAATGGCTGTTTAGTCATTTGGGGGCTTACGTGCACAAATTTCTGCATATTCTTTTAGCCACAGCTGTCATCTTGAAAGCATCTGCAGTAAATTCAACAAGGAGAAAGTGTTAGTAAAAGGTTTTGATGAAAGAAGAGACCCATTCTTTTCCACATTTTTACTCGTTCTTGGCCTGGTTGGTATTACGAAGAATTAGTTCATTACTTATGAAGAAATGGTTCGTAAGCTCACAAAGCATTTTCTTCATAAGTTACGAACCAATTCTTCATAATACCAACCAAATAGTTCGGCAGATAGTTCATAATACGTAGCAGCAGTTTGCTTTTCAAGGTTTTTACAGTGGCACACTGGAAGTGGCTATATTCGTCACTTGTCACTTGACACTTCGCTTGTCCTTTACAAATAGACTCTTCCGTCTTCTTGACGTGTTTGGTGACGACATTAGCACCATCAAATTAGACAATTAGCTTGACTATCCGATTATTAACAGTGAACCCTTCACTTTTTTGTTGCAAACAGGACCAAGAGGTAAAAAATAAAATCTCAGGCATAGTGCTTTAGTCTGTTTTTATTGATTCACAATTTTATTGATTCACAATTCTACATGATAGCTGCTGACACCGGCTCAAGCTGGGACATTGTTCAGAAAAAAATCACTTTCTATTATCACATTTTTAATTTTCGGTGATATTTGCATTTACCCTACTGGCGCAAGACGCGAGCTCTCAGACTATACGGTTAATTTCCTTTTTTACATCACCAAGGCATTCATTGGCGCTCACGCACCACGCACATATTCTCAACATGGAGGTAAAACACTGAGACTGTGAATGGCACAGGAAGGTTCGTGTGGGCCGGGGACTTGTTCCGAGCACCTTTTGAGGTGTTGGCGCTGCCGGCATGCCGGGGAGGCCTGGGCCTGCAGGACCCGCACAGGAAGGCCACCGCGATGCTGCAGTCCCGGTGGATGACGGCGGCGAGGGCGCCCCGGACCACGCTGGGGGGGGGGGGGGGGGGGGCTGGCTCCTGCTCCTGGCGAAGCTGCACCGCCGGGCTCGTCGGTACCACGGGCGGTAGGGTACTTGAGGACGGTCCGGGAGGCGTGGTTCGGGAACACGGCCGGCAGCGGGCGGGACCTGACCAGAGCCCTCTACGGAGCCGCAATCGACGCGAGCAGCGCGACGCCGAGGGTGGTGCGGGCGAGGAGCGGCGCGGACTGGCAGCGGATCAGGGCGCGGGTCTCGTCGAAGGCGCTGTCACGGCAGGCGAGGACGTCGTGGTACCGCGCCGTCCACGACATCGTCCCCACGCGCGCGAGAACGCACGCCACCGGGAAGGCGAGCACCCCCTTCTGCCCCGACTGCGGGAGGTCGGACACCCTGCTCCACAGGATGACGTCCTGCGGGGCCGCAAGGAGGGCTATGTGGAGATGGACGGCCGGGAAGGTGGCAAAGCTCCTGGGCGCGCCGGCGAGAACGGTGAAGACGGACGTCTTGCTGGCCCCGGACATGGAGGCGTCCAGCCACGAGGGGGCGCTGACGTGGCTCCTGGGCAACGTGGTGCATTACGCAACGAGCACCGAGTGTCCCGACGTGGGCGCGCTCGCGGAAATGCTGAAGAGCATGAGGCGAGCAGTGATGGCCAGCGGGCCGCCGGCACTCGCGGCGCAGCTAGCCGTGCTGTAGAGGCGTGGATGATGTGAGCGTACCCTCTGCTCCCCAATGGAAATAAAGATTAAATATCAGACGCGATGGGGAGTGGAGACGCAGGGCAAGTAGAAAAATTAAAACAATAAAAAATATTCCTGTCATTTTTCCGGTGCCAAATATTAATTGTTAAGTTTAATACCTTTAATAAATGTTACTAAAAAAAACGTCCTGTTCGTTATGTGGTACTTTTCCTGCAAAGTGACACCGCGATCGTCAAGTTTTCAGGCATCCACTGCATTTCCGCATGACCTGTCGCGTACGCATCAGAAGCAGAGTTCACTTCCGTTGTGGTCAAGCCAACTGCTAGTGACACTCGGTTACCTACTTGGCTTCTCTGCCGTACACAAGCAAATGTGTCCGCAAACTGTCTGCTTACCGAAACGTCTTGTGGCACTCGGTGCACTCGTAGGGCGTCTCCCCCTTATGCGCACGAAGATGCCTTCGCAAACTTCTCGCTTCGGAGCATTGGTATGGCTTTCCTTCCGTGTGTGTTCGAAGATGATTCCGCAAGCTCCATGCGTCTCGAAACGGCCTGTGGCACTCGGTGCATCCGCATGGCGTCTCTCCCGTGTGTGTTCGAAGATAATTCCGCAAATGTCCTTCTTGAATGAACTTCTTTCCGCACGCGCTGAATCCGTACGGCCCCTCTCCTGTGTGGTTCCTGAAGAACTGAAATTTCAAGGACAACGCTGTAACTCTAGCGGTTTTCGAGATATGAACGTATTGTGTACGGAAATCAAACAACACCGCATGGAAACGTCTCCGGTTTGACATGTAAATCGAACACGATGCACCTTCCCTGTCTATGTTGGTCTGCACTAGCCGCAGTTTCTCATACGGGATGCTGGATTGGAAGTCATCATCTTCTTCGTCGGTTCTGGTAGCCTTGTAGTGAAACACCCTATTCGGACAACATCTTTCTTGCATCGTACTGGAGTCAACCTCACGCTAAAGGCACCGCAGCTCACAAGGGGGTGTCCCGAGGTGTCACTCTCAGATTTTGATGAAACTTTTTTACGGTATCTAATGCCCACCAAACCCTCGGCAACCAAATTTTAGCGGCATATATAGGCTAGTTCCTGAGAAGATAGCCAACAAGCTATTCCGTCCCTTCGTTAAGTTACGTCAATGCCGACGACGACCGTTCGCGCATTAACTGTGTTAACGCTGATCACTTATTCGAACATCTTAACTCGTGAGCAGCTCAGTACATAGTCCCTGCTCTAGAGTCAGCTGCCACCTTCAGGCACAGGGACAAATTCAGCTCATGGAGGGGGCACACATTTGCCCCCCCCCCCTCGTTTCTACGCCCCTGTTCAGGCAAAGTGGATCGTTGCTTGGCGCAGCTGTTCCTACAATACGACATGGCTCTTCGAGTGCTAAAGGATTTGTTTTCGGTGCACAGCACCTGCACACTGTACCCCGGTGGTTGAGTGAGACGGTCCTATCGTTCGCAGTGAACAAGGTTTTTAAACATAAATTCCTGACAGGTGAGGGTGATCACCAAGCTTAGGTTAGGCTTTGATTTGTTTGTAAGCTTTTCAAACAAATGATTTGAGTATACGTTTTCCATAATAGGTTGTTTCACTACATGCCTACCGTAACCAACGAAGAAGACGGCGACTTCCAGATCTGCATCCTGTGTGGAAATGTTCATGTCCGGGCAATGTCTCTCGACTCTTGTCTTTTGTATTTAGACGGAAATATCATTCTAAAATCGAGGTACGGGCATCCAACATAGCGGACTTACGCCGGAGCATCGGAGATGTACAGCGTCGATTTGTAATATCGGATACAGCTCTCGCGTCATGATGATTTGTTGGATCCGGTTTGAATGCAGTGAAATACCCTATTCTCTTTTTAGCCCGTCCCTACATGTTTCGGAAGAAATGGATAGGAGCCGGACCTTATGTCGACTGTTCGCTCGTGCGGACGTGTGTACGCTGACTTATCGTTCACGGTGGAAGTTCAAATGTGGAAAACGTACTTTATTTTGTGGTGGAAATAAACGTACGGTGGTAACAATTTTCAAATGGTTTCAGAATGGTTTGAGTTGTACGATAAGGGTTGCAAGGCGCACTCCGTCGCGAGTCGCCAAGATGACCGAACAAAGATGCCAGTGGAGGGGAGCTGGCACCCAGGTTCGACGGTACGACGGGCCCGCTTGTTGCTTTGAAGGCTGAGTGATAGCAAAGCTCTGGACCGAGTGGCCCCAAAATGTCGCCGGCAGGCCAAGGTAGGCGTGCGCCAGGCGTGGAGTGGCGGAACAGTGGTTCGCGGTGAGCGAAGCCTGTTACGCCACGACGCGGTCTGGCGTACGCCTACCTTGTTTAACAGCATTGAAAACGAAAGGATAATGTAGGATAAGTCGACCCCCCCCCCCCTCCGAAGCCGAGCATACGCACGACTGTGCGCATAGAACGAATTGGCTCGATCGAAAATCTGGTTGCCGAATCCAAAGTCGAACCGTTTTCAAGATTGTGTTCGGCGATTTTCTCGAGAAATTAGAAGTGATATCGTTGCACTAAAAAAATACCTACAGAATTAGACTGAAGTCAAGTTCCGGCTATTTAAGTTAAGGATCTGCAAAGTCTTGCGGTTCTAATGAACCCCTTGAAAACCATTTCACTCAACGTTCGAGTCAAGAATTGAGGCCAAATAGGCCGAATTAAGCAGAGCAGAACGGAGCGAAAAGGGTCAAAATGTACGCATGTATAGGTATTATAAACGGAAGTGGAAGAACAAGAACACTTCCAGAGCGGAAATCCATAGCATGAGAAACATTTAGTGACGGAGAGCCTCCGCCGCGGGTCGCGAAGCGACTGCTTACTACCTGTTCCCGCTTTAGAATAATTTTTGTCCTTTCGCTCTCGTTCTCGAGCTTCGTTGGAAATGCTTATCAGGAACGCCTGCACCTGCGGTGTGGCTTTCCTTGGTATCTCGGCGAGAAACACCCGATTCTTCATGTAAAACTTTAGTATATGAAATTTTATTGGTATACCAATGAAATTTCGCTTCGTTTTTTAACTTATTTGGCCTCGGTTTTTCACTCATGTTGTGTTCAGGATAGGGCGGGGCGAGTGAAGCGCAAGTGGTTGTGATAGAGGTTTAATGCGGACTGATAAGGCAAAGCACAGTCAGAGAGGGCTAGGCAGCACTTTACAGCGGGAAACAGAGGAACTACAAGCAGCATTACAAGCATGGGGTAGAGACAGTAATCAGGGGGTAGTAACAGCAAGCAGGGGGTAGCAACTAAGCATGCAGACACAACAACTCAAACGTTGAGTAAAATGGTTTTAAGGGGGTTCATTAGAACCGCAAGACTAAGTAGAGCCTATGTTTAGATGGACTCAGTTTGATTTCAGCCTCATTCCTTCGTTTGTTTTGTGGTACGACGGTTATTCCGTAATTTTTAATATTTTGAAAAAGGTTCGTTGTACAGACAAACGACTGCGGATTCGGCAGCTGCCTGCAGTGAGGATTGAAACTTCGTGTCACCACTTAGAGTCACAGATTTTCGGTCCATCCTACCGCAGGGTACTACTCAGCAGGAGACAGCCGCCGGTAGGCCCCGGTAGGTGTGCGCATGGAGTGGCGGAACAGTGGCTCGCGATGAGCGAAGCGTGTTACGCCACGACGTGGTCTGGCGTACGCCTACCTTGTTTTATGAGAAACGTTCGATTTGTTCTATGTTCGATTAGGGTACCTTCATCCTTGAGAGACTCCCCCGCTCCCCTTAGCATTCCCGGCCGGACTGTACCGAACAGTCGAGGGGGTGGGAGCGGTGGAGTCACTCCCCCACTCCCCCTGTTCCGCGAACGTGTCCCTGAGCGCCACGCACACATGGCACGCCTGTCTCGCTCCAGTTACACACAGAGGGGATGGCTATGTCTTCATTTTTGTCGGAACCCTGCTGCCCGACTGACTGAGCAGAGGTGCCGTGTTCCGAGGAGAGGAGGGAGTCGCCAGTCACAACGAAATCGTCTTTTAGCACATGCGTACGAATTTACGTTCAGATTTCAATCAATCGTATTCCGTACGGAATTTCACGATGTCTCGTATTGAATTCACTTAAAATGTGCATTTACATTTTAGGCAGTCACCTACGCCCGCCGGGATTTGTACGTTCCTGAAACGGAAGGGGCAATCACTCGTGAAATCGTATGTCCGATCAGAGGGAGCAATTCATGCCCCGTCATTCGGTCTAAAACTGCCTCGCGACACTGGCGCCTATGGTTAAATGATACTTTTTGCCTTGTCATACGCATGACACTTCTTCCGTTATGATCCAGTTTGGTATGTTTACAGTGAGGAAACATTCGATTTGCGAACTCCAGCACCCGTAGGCGATTTTCTAACAAGTCGAATCCGATTCTTATCCGTACCGACCTTCGTACTGCGCAACAAACTCGTCTGTAGTTCAGACCAGTGTGACCCTACCAAATGGTCGTGACACATCGTCAGCGAGAGCCAAGGCTCGCAAATTTTTCAGTCGGTCCGTGGCCGGTGCTCGCGGCGGAGATACTCTCTGCTGCGGTTCCCCCTATACACATATATACATATATATCATACTGGATCCGCATGGCAAGTAGTACCGTCGTCAGGGCGGAGGCGGCTTCGCAGCCGGACGAGGCGCCTGCTGGGCGGCCCTGCGGCCTCCCCCGACCCGACGGGAGAGGCGGGGCCCAGGCCCTGCCGCACAGTGGGACAAAACGACAAAAACATGGCCAAAATTGTTTTTCAGGCACCGCTGGACGAAATTCGGTACACTTTACCAGCACAGAGGCGAGATCAACCCATAATTTTTATTCCAAAAAATTTCGAAATTTAAGGGTAGTTTTGAGGAGGGTAAAATTTTAAAAAATCGAATTTTGAAAAACAAATGAAAGTCTTGTTAGGGTTGCTTTAATTCAAAACTTTTCTGCCTTGGAAGTTTTTTTCACCAGCGTAGTTCTACTGTTATTACATGCGGGAGTCAACGCCGCAGCGCGCAGCGACCAAGTCCATACGTAGCGAATCGCGTTGTCCGGCGTTTTCGTGGCTGAATTGCCGGAAAAGTGCAACGAAGTGCAACAGTTGGATGAACTTTCCCCAGAGTACTTTTGTAGTAGCTTCACATGGTAGGCTCAGAACCGTTCGCAAATGTTTGCAACTCGAGATAATCCACGCCAAAAGTGCTCGATCGGCTAATTTTGTGACTTTTAAGAGAGCGCTTGCGACGTGTTCCGGGTGATGACGATCAAAAGTGGTACTTGCATTTTAAAGCTTGAAGACTCCTCTTTCTAGCTATGTAAGCAGAGTGTATTTTACATTTATAACTTGAGAGGTACGGCCGTGTTTCTGATACTCCGACAAGACGGTCGAAAGTAAGCGGTTTTTCTGTCACTTGCAGGTCCCGCCTGCTGCTACTGAGACCATACATTTTGAAAATTCTTTCGAAATCTGATACATTGGAGTATTGTGAACATCGCCTAAGAGATTTTTGCGTTAAAAAAAAATATTCGCGAAAACCGATTTATGGCCACCTTTTTTGCGTTTCGTCCCACTGTGAGCCGCCCGCTGCAGCTGCAACCGCAGCCGACGGGAGAGCCTAGGAAGTGGGGCGGCACGGACGCATTCGCCAGGCCCGCCCCCAGGCACAGCGCCCGCAGTGGCAGTCAGTTACCTCCGGCAGGCGGTGTTGTCTTTCCCCGCCCCTCCCGCACTACGGCAACCAGATGAGAGCAACCGTCGCACTCTCCGTATCCGCTCCGCACTCTGCGCATCGGTTTGGCGTGTACGTCCAAGGCGTGGTCTCGATGGCGTGCACCTTGTCTTTGCCAGGCCGGACGCCTTGTGCACGCTCGGTCGCAGCCAACGACGTGCTTAGCACCCGATATCAGGAGGTGGATCTGTTCACTGATGGAACCAATCTATTTTAAAATGGCTGCTGTGAAAATTTTTCGGGCAGTATGAAAACAACGCTACTGTTTATAATAGCAATAATCGTCGATAATTTGCAATTCTGAAATGACCACCACTTTGAAATGACTTTTTCGCCGACATCAGCCGTTTCCAATTTTTTTTTTCTTACCATATTGAAAGGCGGAACAACTTTTGAGGGATAGTGGGTCAGCTACACTGAATGATACTGTGTGTGCCGGACCAGACTTAGGTTCAAGTTCAATAGACAATTTCGTTGCGACTGGTGACGTCACTGAATCCGGTAAAAAGATAAAAGGAAGAACAAGCGCAGACCCACTGTGGTTCCGGTGCCCGAGGTTGACTTCGGTATGATGCAAGAAATAAGTGGTCTAAATTTGAGGTTTCTACGGCTAACCGTCCTCTAGAAATCGCGCGGAGATAACAGACGCACGGATCACGCTTACAAGGGAACTTCGCCAGGTGTCACAGACCGACTATCATGAAACTTTTTTTTTCTACCACAAATAAAAAGTCCGTAAACCAAATATTAGCTTCCCAATCCTGTTAGTTTCGGAGATGTGAATTTTTAAGACGTAAAACAGGCAAAATTTTAAAAAATTGACTTATTTTGGGTATGAAAAAAACACGAAAACTTTCTTTTTTGGACCAAAGTAGGACCCTGAAAGGGTCCAAATTTCAAGTAAAACGCTCAGTGGATTCCGAGATATCGGCGTATTCTGCACGCTTAATGCTTCTGTAGAATTTTGTGCAGAAGTGCGCACGAATTTGTGCATACGCAGCTTACGTACAAATTCGTACGTTGTTTTGTAAAATATTGTACGCAATTGTGAACATATCTTCAAAATTGCACGTACGAATTCGTACGCAAGCTGCGTATGCGTAAATTCGTACGCAATTTTGCACAAAATTGTACAGAAGAATTAAGTGTGTGTGTGCGGAAATCAAACCGGAGACGTTGCTATGCGTTCTTGTCGCATTTTTGCTCAAAATAATAAAAAAATTACCCATTGTAAAAGCTGATTTTTTGAAATATTGCCTGTTTTAACGTCTTGAAAAATTCGCATTTCCGGAACTAACAGGATGGGGCAGCTATTATTTGGTTTACGGACTTCATTTGTGGTAGATAGAGCGAGAAATGTTTCATCAAAAGCGGTGACTTACACCTGGTGTAGTTTCCTTGTTAGACACACGCTTAGCCAATAACGCTACGTTACTGTTAGCTCAGACTGAATATTAAGGTTGTGTTAAAGGTTATGTAAGCGCACCATGTTGCGTGGCGCAGAAGCAGCAGCGGCATCAGTAGCACAGAAGCTGTACTGCATTCATCTGCTCTCACGTTAGCGTTTTTTTACATTTCCTGCTTTTTTATGCAATTTCCTGGCCATTCAATAGATTCGACAATTCGTGTACACCGCACGAGATCTCTGCGCGCGTGTGTCCATCCAGTGCCATTGTGCGCTATTTGCTATCGTCACACGACAGCCGGAAGCAGCATGTGCAATCTCATGTCTCCCTTGTCGATGGGACTCAGATACCCGCCATGGTCGACAGCCACCTGTTCCTGGTGCTTCTCCTGTGGCTTGCCGACAGCGCCGGCCGCCCCCGCGCGGCCCTCGCCGCCTCCTTCGCTGTGAGTCGCATGCGCTAGATAGATCGGTAGTGAGCGTTAGAGAGGCTAAAGCAAACTCTTTCGCGCGGTGTTGACCACTTTTCTTTAATCTTGTATACTAATTTTCACCCCCAATGTAAAGTTCAGACCGGACTTTTGATGCAGATTACGAATGTATATATTGTCAGGGCCATAAACGGTCGTAAATGTTCTACATTATAACAAATGGGGGTCGCAGTCCGGGAAAGCCCCTCAAAATCCCTAAATCTGCGTACGCGTTTTGGTCGAGTGCTTCGGCCCTCGCGAACCCGTGCTGCCGGCCGCGGGGTTAAAAAACAAGCCGCGTGCCAGCACCTCACGGATTTGGACCAAATTCGGTATTTATGACCCTTTTAACTTCAAAAAGTTTTTGATGACAACTTTTCTTTTCAAAAAAGCTTAGAGTCGCTTGGAAAATTGCTTTGAAAAGGCTTAGAATCGCTATTTCAACGCCGATCTTTACTGATAAGAAGGCCAGTTATAATATTCGTATTAGTCCCGACATTTAATAGACGAAACTTACCAATTTTTTTGGAGCGATTTTGAGCCAAAAGGCCAGATTTTCAGTCAATTTGTGACACGTTTCACCCGACCAGAGTTTTTAATTGTCCGTCATGTGACTTTGTATGTGCAAGAGATTTTCTGATTTTTTTTTTCAGAATTTTCGAAAATGACGTCAAATTAGCAATTCAATCTTTCCTGATTTCGAACGTTAAAAAAATTTAGAACCCAAAATTTTCACCAATTTTTTTTTCGAAGTAAAAGTATTATAAATACCGAATTTGGTCCAAATCCGTGAGGTGCTGGCAAATGGCTTGTTTTTTTTTTAGTCATGGAATTCGTCAGGGGCCGTACTGGATTGTCATCCGCACGCTGGCCGAGTGCCCTAAGGAGGAGGTGGGCGGCCTGGAGCGCTCCGACATAGCCATGGTCAGCGCCGCGAGGTACAACCACTCCATCAAGTCCCAGGTCCTGGATATCAACACGACCCTATCCAACCGCGTCTACCACCGCGGGGAGTCCACGGTGAGCGGGGCGGAAACCCACTTCCGGTTTCCCCAGGGAACTCTACTCTCAATCTTCCGGTGTTTACTGCGCACTCTACTCTACTGTACTTCCGCCCCCAGATGATGTGGGACATCGCAAAGTGGAACTCGGTGTCAGGCTGGAGGGAGCACTTCCTGGTCATGGCCTTCGGCGAGGTTTGCGTCGTGTACGACGATGTGTTCGCCGACATTATGTCCATCTTCGCGGGTGGCAGCTTTCCGTCCAAGTGCCCCCTGACCGACGTGAGTGCCGGCCCCTAAGACCCTTCGGTCAAACCGGAACAAGACCCGCCACACCCGCAGCCACCCTCTCGGTCCGGCACCCGGCCGCCTTCGGGGAGCGCGCCCTCCCCGCGGGCCCTCCCGTCCGGCGGGGGCAGCAGGGCCCGGAGCCGAGGGGGCAGCAGGGCCCGGAGCCGAGGGGGCAGCAGGGCCCGGAGCCGAGGGGGCAGCCGGCGCGGTGAGGGCGGCTCTGGCTGCGCCGTGACGGCTCTAATGTACCACGGGTTGCCTCTCATCCGCGGCCATCGCCTTACCACCGATTCGCTGCTCCTCCTGGCCGCGTGTGCAACGGTAGACCCCGTTCCTGTTTTACCGAAGGGACCCCAGCGCCTATGGTACTTCAAGGACAAGGGGGCCCAGGAAATTATGCAGGTCCCCGGTGCTGGCGGCAGTTTTGTTGAGGATATGGTCGTAGTGCTTGGACTCGGGCTCTCGGCAGCAGCGGCGGATTCACGTAACTCTTGCCGTCCCCCCCCCCGCCCTCGTGCCTAGCGTGACTTTTTCGAAAAAAAAAACGCCCGTAAAATCGGTCACGTAGTTACCTAGTCACGTTTATCGTCACGTCTGAGCTTAACGCTGTAAAATTTGATTTTCTTCCATTCCCAGTTACAAGTGTTTGTTGTGACGATTTGTTTGTTCGAACATGTGTGACGGAAAGATCTTGAACAAAATTTAAGAATACACTTTTTAAGTGACAAAAAATATTTTTACAGTGCGCCAAACGTCAATATTAGCAGCGTCGGTTACCGCAAATAGATTCACTAAGATCTACTGCTGAACTGTCAGCTCCTGCCTACACTTATAAATTCGCACACTAAAACGTATAGCCCCATACCGGCAATGTCACTCTTTTCAGTGGGTCCGTGTTCCAGGGGGTCTTTGCCGCGAGGAACGTACCAACGCAGCTGCCGCCGCTGCGGCGCTTCCCGGCGATGCCGTACGGCCGCTACCGCGTGTACTCCATGTTCAACCGCAACAAGGGCAGGCGGGGGCTGCGCGCCTGCCTCGAGGCGGTGGTCGACGTCACCCAGAACTTGGCCATCAAGACCTGACCGGAATCGAAATAAACGTGCAGTCTCGTACTTATAGTTTCGCCGTAGGATTCTACTTTTTTGCTTGTTGGCTACGGCGGGTGGGAAAGAAGTTTTGAAATACACACACACACACACACACACCTCACCGTCGAGCGGTCGAGAAAATTGTTCTAAAGGAGATGCGAATCGTCCCCAGATTCAGGCGTGCTTAAAATCTGGCCGCAGACAAAATTGCCCCGTGACATTTGTTTTTCGCCGGACGTGTGACACATGCACATGTTGTAGGCGACGATGTATAACATGTTCATTTTAGGAAGAGCCCCGGTGTCGCTGCGGTAGCTTTGGATGCCAAGGAGAGGAGGGGGAGGGGACCCGAGCCAGCTCCGGTCGGGCCTCTGCAGAGGTGCTCTTTCTTGTCACCTCCAGGCCACATTTTTCATGATATCGGTGCCGGACTTTCTCACATTCTAGAAAATGGTTCCCCCCACTCCGCTATGAAGTTCAAATTTTTAATTTCAACTCGGAAATATTTTATTTGAATTTTCAAAAAACACCGAAATTGCGCATTTTGTTAGCGTGATATAACGAGATACAAATGAAATATTACAAATCGGTCTTCATAGCGGGGTAGATGCATCCATCATCTACAACACAGTAAAGAACCGGTTCGGATATCTCGAAAACTGAGGCTTCAAATTGACATGGAAGGATTGTGT
This sequence comes from Megalurothrips usitatus, assembly GCA_026979955.1. NCBI lineage: Eukaryota > Metazoa > Arthropoda > Insecta > Thysanoptera > Thripidae > Megalurothrips > Megalurothrips usitatus. Next base: position 9,510,541 of record CM049604.1, on the reverse strand, counting down.
TTCGAACAAAATAAATTTGGGCCGGACCGAGGCTCTGCGAGATGCGTGGTTCTGGCGAGGGCCCGGCAGCATCCTCATGAAACCAGAAAATTTTCGAATCTGAAGGAAATATGTAACTTATCTTACTCGCGGTATTTTTTCAAGAATTTCCGTGCAAATCCCACTGGGCCGGGGGGCCAAGATAGAAAAGTCGTGTTAGTCCGGCAACGTCCCTTAGGCACCACTCAACTCCGTCAAATTTGCACTACAGACATCATTCAAAATTCTTTCCCGCCTATCCAAAACCGAGGAAGACTATGGGCGACCCCTAAAATTCGTCACTCTAACACTTGACGATATCGTCATGTCGACTCCCTCCACAGCCCCCGCCCCGCCCCCCCCCCCCCCTCCCGCATGTGGTGTCTCGGAGAGACTGCGGGAAGACAAGGACGCGCCCGTCTGCCGGAGGAGCATAGACAATAAACGACCCTTCGCTATGGCTGGCCTTTCGACGCAAATTTCTAAAATCTCCAAGGAGAAATTTTGGAACTTTTGATTGTTGACAATTAGCATTGTGGTGTTGCGAGACGCGGAATAAAATTTCGAATCATATTTCTAGCCCGATTTTGAGCTCTGAAATCGTCACCGGAGTGCCCAGGATCTCGCTCGGAGCCCGGGCGGCCTGCCTCCGGACCGAACTCCGGACGCAGGCCGCAACAGCCCCGGCAAGCAAGTCAACGACCTCCCTATTCATTTGCTAACAAGCGTGCCGAGCGGCTGGCACTGCTCGTCGCCCCCGCACTACCTAGCCCAGGCCACCAAAACCTCCCGAACGTTTGTCTCGGCTGAGCTCATGCATTTGGATTTGCAGTGTAAACGACGCATCTCTCACGGATTTTGAGACATTGGCGATTTTAACGCGAAAAACAACAGCAGTCAAATGCACGTAACGTGTCGCCTTAAGGGTGTGCAATCGTACTTTTTTTTATTTCATAAATCGATAGTTTTGAATGCGCTGATTCTAATGGTATGTGTCTGTCCCTCCTAGCCCGTCTAGTTTTTGCTCTAGAACCGTCCAAACATTCGTTTTTTCCACTTTTTGAGCCAGTCAAACTCGAGAATTTAAAATGGTATGGTGACGAGACTTTCCATAAACATAATACTTTACTTGGACTATGTTTTGAAATAGTTTTCGTGTCAGTGCGATTTCCAGGAAGGCTCCTGGAATCAGTTGAAAGTGGACCGATATCAGAGAAGATTTTCAAGTGGAGGGCAGCGAAAGACCAAGTCGAAATTATATTCAAAACATAGCCTCATACTTCTTCTACAAGATGAGACCAATACCATATTTCTAAGTCAACTGCAATTTGAGCTTGACTGGCTCAAGTGCAGGCCTTTTTCGAGTTTCAGGCATGAGTAGAGAGAGACAGGCTACACCTTCTCACTCGCACGTGGCGGGGTGAGGAGGTGCGTGGTGCGGGGAGCCGTCCCTCCCCCTCCTCCCACCGCTGTGACAATGCGCGACGTCTGCCGGAGCACCGGAGCCCGCTAAACATTACAATAGACGGATTCGACGCGGCCCATCCTTTTAAACCTGACGGAAAACCAAATCTTGACTGGCAATTTTTTAACACTTGCAAGTCACTCCATCGTTTTTGCCGCCTCGTGGCAGTGTGATTTCGTTTTTGAATCGTGATCGTGCGAGGTTTTAGAGCCGACTTGTGGTTGCCGAAAATCCGGAAGAAGGGCGAAACTGAGCCAAACTCTGGTCCGGAAAGCCGGAGCTGGCCGGTGACACCGACTTCGGCGGTGTTGCAGCGGCGTTGCCACCTTGGCTGTTGAGGAGGAGGTGGTCAGCCTACCCACCCCTCCCACCCCCACTTTTGACTAATAAGCGTGACGATTCCGAGAGTACGAGAGGAGTTGCACACCCTTAATTTACCCGGGTTTCGCCTCGCGCCGGACGGCTCCAGTGTTGCGAAGGAGCCCGACATAATCTCTGTTAGCCGACCCTGTTCCGCTAGCGCCTGCAGACGATAGGGTAGGCAACCCAACCGGCGTCGCCACGCGGGGCGCTGGGGCAAGCAGGTCTGCGGGCGGCGCTTTCTACCCCGCGTGTGTGCCCCTCGCATACGCATCTCCGCCGGGGCTGTTGGTTACCCGCACCGAATGTGTGCCCGCGGGTGCGTTAGAACCTGTTCTGGTTTTCGCGGAAGGGCAAATGCCCAAGGTACTAAAAGAATAGAGACCTATGCTGCCGGGCGTCAAGCAGCGCGGCGGCAGTTGGGGCGGCGTGCGTGCAAGTGGGAGAGAGAAGAATCGCGAGCGCGTGTGTGAGCGAGACGCTATGGACGAGACGGAGAAAGAAATATTATATGCCGCGCATGGCCCGGGTATGGGGAGGGCCTTTCCGGTGTACCGTGCAGACACACCGTTCTCTAGAGCCTCCCCCCCCCCCCCCGGTTAGTGCCCCTGCTATTTTGGGCTCAGCAGCTGCGTTCCTTGTTTAGCCTACCTAACGCCCCCTGCCGTTTCCTCCATCTGCTCCTCGCCCCTCGGTTAGACGAAGAAATAAGGTAGACAAGGCAGCGCCCATATGCGCAGCACGGAGCCGGGTGAGAGCGTTGTTACGGTTATATTTGTTGTATTTTGGGAACCCCTGAAATACCAAAGGAGCCACCACCAGTGCTTGCCACTGCCTCACACGACCAGCCGATGTGCGGAGAGCGACACTGTAAAATGTGATCGTCAAATGGCGAGAATTTCTGTGCATCTTCAAACTGGAACAGCAGCTCCGCGGCCGCTTCCCGCCTCCGCCCATCCCCCTGTTGCTGCCCGCCCCTTGCTGCCCGCCTCTTGCCCTCCTCTCCCCCTCCTCTCCCCCCTCACCTCCGCTCCCCTCACGGAAGGCCAGGGAGCACTCCCTGCGGAAGGCCTCACGCGGCACATGTGGCGGACACGGCGCAGCCCCCGCACAGCCGACCCATCCCGGACGCAGCCCGTCACCACGCTGCCCCGCACCCGGGGCCTCGGTGTGTCTGCGCCTCGGAGGCAGCCGGCATCTGCTCCAGGCGGAGCACCGCCGTCGCCGTCCCCCGGGGCTCCACCCACACTGTAAAAATATTCCGAGCACTCCACCGAAAATATTGCACCACTTTACGATTTTCTCATCACTCGATAAAATAGTTTCGTGACGAAATTTACGTCGATTCGAGGGAGAAAGAGAAGCCGACGTCCCGAGTGCGGCCCGCAGGCCACGTCCGCGGCGGGACGGAATTTCGTGGGCTGCACGCAGTGAACAATGTACGATTGTTTTGCACATAATTACGGATAATACGTATGCGATTACGGATAAAAACTTACGTAGAAAACCGTTCGAATCCATACGTAGTTATGTACAGATTTACGAAATTGCACTTAATTATGCACAAATTTACCATACAGACTTCTGTACAAACATAATTGCCTATAATTATGTTCAAGACAGTTATTTGTACACAACACGTTACTGTGAGGACAAAATTGACCCTTGTCATTTAGTGTGCAGGACCGGCTGCGCCATGTCCTTCCGCCCGGAGCTCGTGGGGACTTAGACAGGCACCGACGGGCACAGCGTCCCCCCACCCCCCACCCCCATCCCCTCCTTCCCTTACGCCGTGTAGGTTCGCTGTGCGAGGGAGACAGAGCGACGAAGCGTCCCTCTGGAATGAGCCTGGCGTCTCCCGCCCCCTCCCCTATCTCTCTCTCTCTCTCTGACCCGCAGCAGTGAGCCTGCCCCCGCCCACGCGCAGGACCAGCCAGGCAGTCAGGGCTGGCAGACATCCCGGCCGCAGCCAGCAGGCTCTGCGGAGGAGCGGAGCGGCCCCGTCGTCAGTCTGGTGTGAGCGGCGCGTCGTGGCGCGTGCGGGGCGCGGCCGGGAGGCTCTCAGAGAGTTCTTCGCGCGCGCGCGTGTGTGTGTGAGTGTGTGTGTGTGTCGCTTACGCCTCGTGGCTCCTCGCCGTGCCCGGCCCACTGCAGCAGTCTCTCCACGGTCTCGCGGGTCTGCCGGCCGATGCTCGCCACCACACTCTCAAAAAAAATCTGTTTGAATTTAGCATATTTGAGATTCTCGCCGTCGGTTTTTTGAATCAAGTATGCGCGTTTAGAACAATGCTTGAATCAAGCATCGAGCTAAATGCGTAAACTTGATTCAAGAAACCGACGGCGAGAATCTCAAATATGCTAAGTTCACAGATTCAACAGATTTTTTTGAGGGTGCAGGACAAGCGCACATTGGGCGCCGCCGGACTCTGTCTCCCCTGGGAACCCCCGGTCTCTGGGTGGCCTGCGGACCCGCAGCCGGGACGTGCGGACGGAGGAAAAACAAATGTGAGTGTACACAATAGATTTGGCCACACATCACACCGGCTGGCTGTGCGTGTCATTTTGTGCACTATGCGCACCTTGGGCTGTGCTCATACGGTGTCTTACGCATGAAATTGCGCATATCTTCGTCGCGTTTCTTTTTTGGTACACGAAATTTGTTGAAATGTGAACGGTGCTTCACAATAAATGCTTATGTACAAATTTTGTACATAATTATGTTCATATATAAACCTGCTTCGCTTATGTACGAATTAGTACACTGGCGGTCTCATTTAGCGGTCCACTATTTTAAAGGTGTGCCAATTTGTCCCAGGTTGTCGCAGGGACTTGATTCTTGGACAGGGGTTGTCTCAAGGGTACATCTGTAGGTGTCTGAAACGTCAACTTGATAAATTCACTTCAACTACCCCTTTAACTGGGCTCAAGTAGAAAATTGAACCCAAAGAAATCTCTCCAAAAACCAGTAAAAACCCTGTCCAAGAATCAAGTCCCTGCGACAACCTGGGACAAAATGGCACACCTTGAAAAAAGTGGACCGCTAAATGAGACCGCCAGTGCAATTACCTACGATTATTTGTGTATAAATATGAAAAAAAAAGAAAATTATTTGTACCGAGCTCCGTCTGTTTAAATATGAACACAACACAATAAAGCTGATGAACAATTTTCTACATGTCTTTGTACCGATCTAAACCTTTATTGGTTGTGTCCAGGGTGCTGCGTTTACATAAAGATAGGCCGGATGGGTTGCCTACCCGCCCGGCGCTCGTCAGGGGGAATTGGCCCGGTGGCATCGGGGTTGTGAAAGGTTGCGTGAGGAGGGAGTGCGGTGCCGTGTGCGGCGCCGCCCCGCCCGGCTGGCTGGCGCTTTCGTTTCCGACCGCCGCTGCAGCGGTCCTCGTCGAAGCGGGTGGGACCGGCAATGACAGAGACGAACAGATGCGTTCGTGCTGAGAGAGACAAAGACCAGCCAGCCGGCCAGCGCCACCGCACACGGCACCGCACGCCCTCCTCACGCCCCCCTCCGCAGCCCCGATGCCGCTGGGCGACTGCCCCTGACGAGCGCCGAGCGGGTAGGCAACCCATCCGGCTGATGTGTATGTGAACGCAGCGCCCTGTACACAACCAATACAGGTTTAGATCGGTACAAAGATATGTAGAAAATTGTTCATCAGCATTTATTGTGTTGTGTTCATATTTAGACAGACGGAGCTCGGTACAAATAATTTTCTTCACAGAATGCACGTTTTCCTCTGGCACTCGGCACAAATGGTCCGATTAGTAGTATAAACCTAAGATACCAGATGTCCAACCACGGCCGTGTCACAGTAAAGATAGGCACACCTGCAACGCACTCGCTCCGTCTCTTTTTATCTCGGCCAGACGCATGAAAGGGAAAGCTAGTAGTGCGTTGTGGGCCTGCCTACCTTTCCCATGGCACGGCTGTGATAGGACACGGTATACACGAAAAAAAAAATAAGTTGGCACATCTAATTTGTTTGTTGATTTTGAGACAAACACGAAATCTAGTCGCGGGAACTGAGTCTTTGTCGAGTAATGTTGGGGTAACGAATTTTTAAATTGCATTTGCGAAAGTGAGGAGTTGCGGTAATGAGCTGCAGTAACTAAATTTCGCGTTCGTCTCAAAATCAACTTACAAATTATTATTGCCAACTAATCAGTTTTATGCGTGTAAACCGCACCGAGTAATGATCCTGGCTGCATCGGCGTGCGACGCCATGTTTCATTTTTGGGAAAAGTTTGAAATGTGGACGGGAATACTCGGAATCCGATTCCAACGTGACTGGTAAAAATTGTCGATTAACAGGACGATTCTTACTGGTGACGCAAGGGACTTAAATAATCCTCTTAGCGTGGAAAATCGACACTTTCAAAAAATAACATTGTTGCAACAATGGGGTGAAATGACGCAAACTGCGTTTGTAGCCGATTTTTGAACTTCAAACGCTAATATCTTTAATAAAAAAAAACCGTAAGAAATACAGAGTTCATATTAAAATTTTCGCCCGTAAAGACACAGCTTTGGTCAGATTGACTGAATTTTTTCTGTTTTTTCTTTTAATGTTGATTTTTCACGCTAGGCCTAATCCGCCATCGGTACGAGTTGTCCAATCGGTGTGATATTGTTTATGTATGCTATTTATTATGCATTAAATGTCTGATGGATTCGCAGTACTCCCGTCCACATTTCAAACTGTTTGCACAAATGGTACCCCCTAAACTTGCATGGTTATCGGCGTTCCCACCGCGAGTGTAGCCGCCCCTGCGCGGCTGTAACACGCAATCACAGGGAACAAGACGTCTTTTGTTTGAGTATAATGTTAATCGGCACTCACCGTACGGTAATAGGGAATTCGCCCTCTTGTTTTCGTTGGCGGCAGCTGCAGCTGTGAAAAAGAGGGGCGCCTGTTTGCGAGCTGCTTCAGCAGTCGTCCGCCTCTAAGGGCAGTGACCTTAATGATAGGCGTTTACAAAGATACTCTGCACCGGAAGTGGAAGAACTAAAATACTTCCAGACCGGAAACGGGTCGTGTTAGACCATAGTAGGCTCAGGACCTACTTCACCACGCGGCTCTAAACGACACTTCTCAAGGAAGGCGGTGACTTTTGCCGTGTGACCCCACCAAACGGTCGGCACTCATCGTCCGCGAGAGCTAAGCCTCGCATATTTTCAGTCGGCTTACACCCGCGGCAGAGGTACTCACTACTGCGGTACCCCTAACGTTCTGGATACGTTTATTCCCACCCCTGTACGTTTCCGCTCTGGAAGTATTCTCGTTCTTCCATTTCCGGCATGGAGTCTCTTTGGAAAAGCCTATTTAACATCACGTGCTTCCGTGCGCCTATGTGACTACGATGGTCTCACACAGTTTTCTTTCTCGAGTTCTGCCTCGATGAACTTGTGGAGAACTTCCTGTTTCGAGTTACGACAATGTCGGCAGATGGCGATGCTGTGCATTGTTAGTAGTCCCGCATGTGCTGATGGGCGGCGATGTAGAGTTTCTGAAACAGCGGCATCTGCAAACAGACAAAACAATGTGCATTTCACGGTTCCTTTGCGGATTGCACGAAAAAGTATTCGATTATTCAGCGATTTTTCTACATGCCCGTTTTATGCTAACCGAATGTGCTGATTTTTTGATGACTTTAAGCAAGCTTTGTTAGCTCAAAACGACCATGCAGAAATACGTCGCGCTCCTTCGCAACACTGGAGCCGTCGCACACGGGCGCGGGGCAAGGCTCTGTTCCGCTAGCGCCTGCACACGATAGGGTAGGCAACCCGACCGGCGTCGCCGCGCTGGGGCAAGCAGGGCGGTGCCGGTTGTGTTGCCTACCCTGCCGAGTGCAGGCGCTCGTCGAGTGGCGCTGCTCTGGAGCGCCTAGGTGCCAGCGAATAGGTCCGCTGCTTTATTTAACGGCGAGCGCGGGGCCTCCACACACAACACACAATGGCGAGCACTTCAAAATGTGCCGCCTAAGCGGCGTTCACCTTTGACAGTTAACCTCACGCAATCTTCTCTCTCGAGTCCTGATAAATTTGTGGAGAACTACCTGTCATTCACGACTGTGTCGGTAGATGGTGACTGTGCCGCACTCGCCGCCCGCCTCGTCGGAGAGCTTGATGGCGGCCCGGAAGGCGCCGGTCCTTGGCCGCCTCCCTCCAGCTCGCGGGGTCGATGCCCACGGCCGCGGTGTTCTCCGCCCGCTGCTCCCCCACAGCGCTCTGCAGTGCGCGGCACCACCAGCATGGCGGGGGCGTCAGGCGGGACGCGGCCCCGCGCCACGAGGCCTGTAAGCGTGCAGGATTACCCCCTTACCCCCGGTACTAAATCCCTAGGGACCCAAGACCCCCCCCCCCCCGTAAACCATCCCTAGGGATCCTTTACCCCCCCCCTCCCCCCCCCCTCCGGGGTAGGGGGTACAGGATCCCTAGGGTTGGTTAACCTGGGGTAAAGGGTCCCTAGTAATCAGTTACCCCCCTACATTAGAAGCCAAGGGGGTAACGGGTTCTTAGGGATATGTTACCCCCGGTACTTGGTCACTAGGGAATATTTACCCCTGGGGTCACAGGGGGGTAAATGGTCTCGAGAAACCTAAGCCAACCTAAACTAACCTAATCTAGTGACCCAGGGGGCTACTGAATCTCTAGGGACCCTTTACCCCCGGTAAACCAACCCTAGGGACCCTTTACCCCCGGTAAACCAACCCTAGGGATCCTTTACCCCCCCGCGGGGGGTCAAAGGATCCCTAAGGTTGGTAGGTATACCGGGGATAAGGGGGTACTCTTGCACGCTGACAACTGGCGCACGACAGAGCTGCACAGCCTAGGAGGTCCCGGTGTGCCGCACATGTGCTGCAGCCAGCATCTTGTAGGAGAGGGCGAGGGCGTTAGGAACGTCCATGTTTGTGAGACGCGGGGGCGGACCGGTCAGGGCGACGTGGTCCGCGTCGTCGGGGCGGTGGAGTCCGAAATGGAAGTCCCCGTCGAGGGGTTTGTCCCCGCCGTCGGCCTCGTCTACGGTCACCACGTTGAGTCGTCCGAGCCGTCCTGCTCCCCTGCGAGCGGTGCGCCGAAGGGGTTTCGGGAGCGGTGGGCGCATCTTTCTTCTGTTGGTACACCACCGCCACCACCAGGCTGAGGTCTGAACCGATCGCAGCCGCCGGGTCGGACGACACCTTCTGGACTGGGGAGGACACCATCTGGTTCCTGGTCGTCCCGTCTTTGGACAGCCAGGATCTTCGTGGGGTGGGCCCTGCGCTGGGTGGCGAATGCGATGACCAGCCGCTCCTGGATGGCCAGGCCAGACCGACCAGGCGCGCTCCGTTGTCGCGGGAACGGTCGTGCAGGCTCTGCATGCTCCTGGTCTTGGTATCTTCGTCACGGCCGATCTTGGCGTTGAAGTTCCCCAGCACGAACACAGTGGAGTTCCTGGGTGTTGTGCGGATGAGGGCCGTCAGGTCGCCGTAGAATTGGTTCTTGACGGCCACTCCGGCCACTCCTCCGCGTGAGCGCGCAGGCCGCAATGATGGAGATGTTGCAGGGGCCGCCCCCGGAGGCCCAATCAGTTGCCTCCCAAATTTGTTGTTATATTGGTGTTTGCGGCCAGAAAAGTTTCCACCAATTCCAAGTGAAAGTCGCTAATAGAAGTTCCGACTTCTACAATGCAATGCGCGGGCCAGGCGCGCCCAGACTGGTCACATCAAACCTTGTCAGCATTGTTGTGTTGTGAAGGGTGAGAAGGACTAGTGTAACCGAGGAGAATGAAGTCATCCCTGAGTTAAAAGAAAAAGGAAAATTTTTAGAAAAAGGGAGCCACAGAGAAGAAGCGAGAAGCAGGAGAGAGAGCTTGAGAGAGGGTGCGAGAAAGAGCGCGAAAAAAAATATTTTTAAAACGAATGACGCCGATGTAAGTTTGTATTGTCAGCGTTCGCTAATAAATCCTGCAAGTCCGTTTTTCCATCAAAAGGGATGGGCCGCGTTGGAGGTGGAATATCATGGCGTGAACAGAGACGCGCCAGCTGAAAACAGCGGAAACCAAGCGCCATCTTACATTCATTTATAAGAGCCAACTGCTCCAGATGACAGGGCGAAACTGCAGAACCTATCTGTCCGAGGCACTGGTTGTCATGCGGACACGGGGTGAGGTTCATGGATTTTCCTGTGAGGGCCGTGAACAGAACATGAAGTCGCGGAAATCCGGACGAGAAAATTTTGAATTGGCACCCTGGAATGTATTAGCTGAGGGCCACAAAGCATTCAAAAGGGAGATCTTCCCACGGGGTACGGGGAGATACCATGATTGAGTAGTGAACTATTGAAAGAGTGCAGGGAGAGAGGGAGAAAGAAAGGAAGAGGAAAGAAAAGTAACAGAAAATGTTGGTAAACCTGGGGACAGAGACGAAGCATAAAAAAGGGGGGAGGAGACCAGGGGCGTTAGAGAAAGGCAGAAGCGACAAGGAGTCAAGAGAAAGCCACGACAGGCCGAAGAGGGATTCCGGCTTCATGGACGTAGTTAAAAATTAAGTGATGGGTCGATTCCCACGGCCGCCGTGTTGTCCGCCCGCTGTTTGGCGAGCGATTTCCGCGGGCTGCCGCGGAAGCGCATGGCAGGGGGCGGGGCCACCAGCATGGCCAGGGCGTTGGTTGGCACGCTGCCCCGCGCCACGTGTCCCGCGTACTGAAGGGCTCTCTTCTTCGCCACGTTCACACCTGACGGGACCCCGGAGAGCTCCCTGACCTCCGCGTTGGGGCGTGAGATCATCTTCTGGAGACCCTCGTGCCACACGGGGCCCGCGATCCGGCGGACTGTGTTGTTTTCGGCGGAGCGACCTTGGACTCCCGGCGGGCCGTCAGCACCCATGCCTGACAGCCGTAGAGCATGGCCGGCCGCACGATGGAGCTGTACAGCCGGGACTTGGCCCGCCGGGAGATCCGCTGGCCCCGGAAGAGGTGGGCCAGGGAGTGGAACTGCTTCAGCCCGGCGGCCCTCCGGCTGCTGATCTCCGCGTCCATGTTGTTGTCGGAGGTGATGGTGGCGCCGAGGTACCGGAACTGGGGCACCTTCTTGTAGCTGACGCCGTCGACGGTGGGATGCGCCCCGTGCTCCGGCCTCTCTTGCCGGGGCACGCCGGGGCTCTCCCCTTCGGGGAGATCAGCAGCCCGAACCGCGCTGCCCTCTGCTTGATCACGGTGGCCACCCGGACGAGCTCTTCTTTGGAGGCCGCGACGATGGCGATGTCGTCCGTGAAGACCAGGATCGGATGAAAAAAGGGAATATACTAGCTGATGGCCACATAGCACTCGAAAGGAAGATCCTCCCACGGGGTACGGAGAGAAACTATGACTAAGGATTGAAAGAGTGGAGAGAAAAAAAAAGAGAGAGAGAGAGGAAGGGAGGGATGGAGGGAGAGAGAAAAAGAGAGACAAAGAACGAGAAAGAACACAAAATTATTCGCTGTTAACTTTTGGCGAGGCAATGCAGTTTGAAAATCAACGAAAACTAGTTCTCACCGAAGTTAAAGGGGAAAAGCGTCGAATTCGGTGCACACACACACGGTGTACACAACATTCAATATAGCAAAGACTTAGAAACAGATACACGTCGGACGGAGCACGATCCAGATACGCAGTGGTACTATGCCTTCTTGAAGTCGATGAACAGGGCGTACGAGTCTGCACCCCTCGCGTTCCACCGCCAGTCCAGGACCGACCGCAGCGTGAAGATCTGGTCGATGGTGTAGCGGCCGGCTCGGAAGCCACACTGGTACTGACCGATGGCCACGTCAGCGATGGGGTTGAGGCGGGCGAGGAGGACGTAGGAGTAGACATTGTAGGCGACGCAGAGGAGGGCGATGCCCCTGTAGTAGGTGCACAGGGACAGATCGCCCCTCTTGGGGAGCGGCACAATGAGGGACTTCTACCACTCCTCCGGCATCTCCCCGGTCTGCACGATCTGCGTGATGAGGGCGTGCAGGGCCTCGGCGATGGGGGTGTGGCCCAGCCATCGTTCACAAGGACGAGCGCGACCCCGTGCACGGCCTGGTGTTTGTCTGGTTGTCTGGTGTTCGCCTGGTCACTGCCCACTCTCGCGCGCCATTGCAGTAGGGCGGTTGGGATCTCACCCACACCCGGGGCCGACTTGGCCTTCATGGCCGTGATCGCCTTCCTGACCTCCTCGATGTTGATGGGGGCCACAGCGTCGTCGCAGGCGTGCTCTGTGTGCAGCACGGGTTCGGCTGGCGGTGGCACGTTGAGCAGCTCGTTGAAGAAGTCCGCCCGGCGTGCCACGGCGGCGGCGGGGCCCGGGACGCGGGTGCCATCCGCGGCCCTGATGAGCCCCGAGGAGGCGCCACCGGCCGTCCTCCGGAGGGACCTCGTCGTCTTGCAGAAGGTGCGAACGTCCTGTGCCCTGTCGGCGGCGTCCAGCCGGTCCAAGGCCTGGTGCATCAGCGCGTCGGGCGACTGTCTTAACCTCTCGCTGCATTTACAGCAGGTCCTTGACCAGGGCGCGGACGCTGTCCTCGCCGCCGGGGTAAGCGTGCAGGATTACCCCCTTATCCCCGGTACTAAATCCCTAGGGAACCAGGACCCCCCGGTAAACCATCCCTAGGGATACTTTACCGCCCCCCCCCCCCGGGGGGTAGAGGGTACAGGATCCCTAGAGTTGGTTTACCGGGGGTAAAGGGTCCCTGGTAATCAGTTACCGCCCCCCCCCTCCAACATTTGAAGCCAAGGGGGTAACGGGCTCCTAAGGATATGATACCCCGGTACTTGGTCACTAGGGAATCTTTACCCCCGGGTCACAGGGGGGTAAATGGTCCCGAGAATCCTAGGCTAATCTTAACTAACCCAACCTAGTGACCCAGGGGGGTACTGAATCTCTAGGGACCCTTTACCCCCGGTAAACCAATCCTCGGGATCCTTTACCCCCCCCCCCCCCCCCCGCGGGGGGTGAAAGGATCCCTAGGGTTGGTATACCGGGGGTAAAGGATCCCTAGGGATTTAGTACCGGGGGTAAGGGGGTACTCTTGCACGATGACAACTGGCGCACGACAGAGCTGCACAGCTGCACAGGAAAGTTTTTAGAAAAAGGAAGCCACAGAGAAGGAGCGAGAAGCAGGAGAGAGAGCTTGAGAGAGGGTGCGAGAAAGAGCGCGAAAAAAAAATATTTTTAAAACGAATGACGCCGATGTAATTTCGTATTATCAGCGTTCGCTAATAAATCCTGCAAGTCCGTTTTTCCATCAAAAGGGATGGGCCGCGTTGGAGGTGGAATATCATGGCGTGAACAGAGACCCGCCGGCTGAAAACAGCGGAAACCAAGCGCCATCTTACATTCATTTATAAGAGCCAACTGCTCCAGATGACAGGGCGAAACTGCAGAACCTATCTGTCCGAGGCACTGATTGTCGTTCGGACACGGGGTGAGGTTCATGGATTTTCCTGTGAGGGCCGTGAACAGAACATGAAGTCGCGGAAATCCGGACGAGAAAATTTTGAATTGGCACCCTGGAATGTATTGGCTGAGGGCCACATAGCATTCAAAAGGGAGATCTTCCTGCGGGGTACGGGGAGATCCAATGATTGAGTAGTGAACTATTGAAAGAGTGCAGGGAGAGAGGGAGAAAGAAAGAAAAAGGAAAGAAAAGTAACAGAAAATGTTGGTTGACAGAGTCGAAGGGGACAGAGATGAAGCATAAAGAAGGGGGGGGGGGGGCAGACGTCTTGTCTGCCGGGCCACCACCATGTACTCGGTCTTCGGAGAGATCGGCGAAGGGCTTGGCCAGCTTGGAGGGGGCGTCCTCGGGAGGGGGCGGCGGCGGCCTCTTCTGTGGGCGCAGGGACACCACCGCCACCACCAGGCTGTGGTCCGACCCGATTGTGGCTCTCGGCTCGGACCACACCTTCCGGATGGCGTGGCGGTACCGCGCCTGCTCCAGGACGTGGTCTATCAGGTTCCTGGTCGTCCTCGCACGTTAACCAGGTCGCCATCATGGAGGACGCCCTGCGCTGGATCTTGGAAGCGACGACCAGCCGCTCCTGGATGGCCAGAAGTCGCGTGCCGTTGTCACAGAAGTCCTTATGCAGGCTCTCCATGCCACACAGGTGTTTAAGCTCCTCGTCACGGCCGACCTTCGCGTTGAAGTCCCCCAGCACGAACAGAGTGGAGTCCCGAGGTGTGCTGCGGACGAGGGCCGTCAAGTCGTCAAAGAACTGGTCCTTGACGGCATCCTCACTCTGCAGTGTGGGGCCGTAGGCCGCGATTAGGGAGATGTTACGGGGCCGCGCAGGTTTGCAGCTGCGAGGCAGCGGCGGCTAGCGGGGTTGCATAGAGAGGCCGGTGAGCTCTCAGGTGGCTGGCGAGATCCCGCCGTAGCTGGACGAGGGCGCGAGGCGGCCCTCTGCCGTGGTCAGCCGGTGACCGGTCAGCTGGTGCGCCAGGGCCTCCACCAGACGGTTGCCGGGACCGAGCACAATGGCGAAGCCGACGGTGCAAGCCCGTTGTGTAAGCCCACATAAAGCTTTATTGAGCACTGCCACGGGATGTGATCCGTCTAAAGTATAAGTGAGAATAATTACGCAGCCAAGGTTCAAGTTGAGGACTCATGGATTGGGGCAAGTAAAGTAACGCAAATTGTGTATTAATTCGTAAACCCTTCGTATATAATTCGTAATAGAGAGTGAGCAGGAATCAATACCTTTTGGATAGGACTAGATAGTGTTTGCACAGAGAAGTCCGGTGGTCAGGGGCACAGAAGCTAAGTCAGACTAGCGGAGAGTCGGACTGATCAGAAACTAAAGTGGCGTGAAGTGAAGGCTGGGAGACGCACTGGGGGGCACATACCAGGTGTTCAGGGCACACCATCCGTAGGGTCCGGCGCGTCCTGGTCCTGCTGTCGGTCCTGTTGCTGCTGCTCCCGCGCCGCCCGCCTCTCCATGGCCGCCTGTCGTCGCTCCTCGTGCCGGTCCGGCACCCCGTCGAACAGCTTGATGGCAGCCCGGAAGGCGTCCCGGTCCTCGGCCGCTTCCCTCCAGTGGGCGGGATCGATGCCCACGGCCGCCGTGTTATCCGCCCGCTGCTTGGCGAGCGACTTGGGCGAGCTGCCGCGGAAGCGCTTGGCAGGGGCGGCGCCACGAGCATAGCGTAGCCAGGGCGTTGGGCGGGACGGCGTTGGGTAGGCCCGGCTCTGCCGTCCTGCTTGTTCTCGGGTTCTTAAAAAGTGTACGAAGTTAGATGTCGGGAAATGATACACTTGGAGTGGTTGCGCAATAGCGTTAGGTTTATTACACCTTCGTTTGCGTCGGGGTGTAGTACAAGGCTGGAGAATACAGAAGTTCGTCCAAGTGCCATCCGTTATGTAAGCCCAGATAGAGCTATTATTGAGCACTGCCACGGGATGTGATCCGTCTAAAGTATAAGTGAGAATAATTACGCAGCCAAGGTTCAAGTTCAGGACTCATGGATTGGGGCAAGTAAAGTAACGCAAATTGTGTATTAATTCGTAAACCCTTCGTATATAATTCGTAATAGAGAGTGAGCAGGAATCAATACCTTTTGGATAGGACTAGATAGTGTTTGCACAGAGAAGTCCGGTGGTCAGGGGCACAGAAGCTAAGTCAGACTAGCGGAGAGTCGGACTGATCAGAAACTAAAGTGGCGTGAAGTGAAGGCTGGGAGACGCACTGGGGGGCACATACCAGGTGTTCAGGGCACACCATCCGTAGGGTCCGGCGCGTCCTGGTCCTGCTGTCGGTCCTGTTGCTGCTGCTCCCGCGCCGCCCGCCTCTCCATGGCCGCCTGTCGTCGCTCCTCGTGCCGGTCCGGCACCCCGTCGAACAGCTTGATGGCAGCCCGGAAGGCGTCCCGGTCCTCGGCCGCTTCCCTCCAGTGGGCGGGATCGATGCCCACGGCCGCCGTGTTATCCGCCCGCTGCTTGGCGAGCGACTTGGGCGAGCTGCCGCGGAAGCGCTTGGCAGGGGCGGCGCCACGAGCATAGCGTAGCCAGGGCGTTGGGCGGGACGGCGTTGGGTAGGCCCGGCTCTGCCGTCCTGCTTGTTCTCGGGTTCTTAAAAAGTGTACGAAGTTAGATGTCGGGAAATGATACACTTGGAGTGGTTGCGCAATAGCGTTAGGTTTATTATACCTTCGTTTGCGTCGGGGTGTAGTACAAGGCTGGAGAATACAGAAGTTCGTCCAAGTGCCATCCGTTATGTAAGCCCAGATAGAGCTATTATTGAGCACTGCCACGGGATGTGATCCGTGAGAAGTATGACTGAGAATAATTATGCAGCCAAGGTTCAAGTCGAGGACTCAGGGATGGGGCAAGTAAAGTAACGCAAAAGTGTGTATAGTACCCTTAGTATATAATTCGTAGTGGTAATCAGGATTGCAGTTACACGGAATACATACCTTTGAATAGTTTCTAAGTGTTGCACAGTAGAGGTCCGGTGGTCGAGAGCACAGAGACTAAGTCAGACTAGCAGAGGGCCGGACTGATCAGAAACCAAAGTGGCGTGGAGAGATGGCACAGAAGTGGCGGACCGAAGTGGTCTGAGGAGGACCGTGGCGAACTGAAGGCAGACTGAGGCGAACTGAGGAGCTGCCCCGGAGGGCGCCCTTTTATAAGGCAAACCAAGGCGGGGGACTCCTGCCTGGTAGGGGGTGGCCAAATATAACTATTCCGGTGCGAGCTGGACCAGCGGACCTCCACGTGTGTGAGTCACGCAGAGGCGACAGAGTGAGTCACGCGGTGGAGACAAACAAGTTACGCAATACCAATACACAATTATACAAATATTAAAGTGCATTAAAATACATAGTTATAACGTCTCACCACTCACGGTTTGTGCGTCCTCGCACAAAGAAACCAAACAGAGTGAAAACAATTGAGCAAAGGGTACTAACAGGGTTACATTTTTCGTTGAGTTATTACAAAACGGAAACATCAAACACAAAAAAAAATTGGAATAGAATTCAAAACTCACGGAATGAGAGTAGATTAACAAGGCATACTTTGAGAAGTCCTACTTTATATCTAAAAAATGAAACACTTATTTTAAAATATCACAACATTTCTTTGGATGGAATGGCACTGAAGTGGAGCCTTGAATACACTAGGCAACAAGGGAATGCCTCTTTGGCACAAAAGTTAAGTAAAACAAGTTAATTTAAAAGAATTGATATTTATCATTGCACATTGAGAAAGGAAAAAAATATAAATGAACGGAATGTAAGGAAACGAGCTACACGAGACACTTTTTTTTTGTTACTGAGGGCAGTGACACTTGACTACACTGCTGAGACACGAGCTTATTGATGAACTGTTTATTGATGATAGTTTTTGTTTTGACTTGACTGCTGCATTTTGGTAGTGGGCGGTCTGCCAGGAGGGCCCCGAAAGACCGTCCCCGGTCGTTGGAGAGGGGAACCGCAAGGCTTGATGACAGAAGGGGGAGCGCGTGAGCGCTCCGACCAGCTGGCAGGGTGCTGCCAGTGGCGGCAGGCCGGAAGATGCAGGTGCAGTCGGGGTGGCAAGGGCGACACCAAGGATGGGGTCGGCGAACGACCTTGGCCCAGAGAGGCGGGGCTGGTGGGCGTGCCAGCAGGGGCGCACGACAGTGTCAGCAGCGAGCACGTGTGGCAGTGCTCGGCCGGTGGGCTCGTCTCAGGCTCAGTTTTTGCGTGTCAGGCGCAGACGTCCAGGGAAAGAGGGCAGGAACGGAATGATGTGCACTGAAAAATAACAATTATTAGTAAAAGGAACACAACAAAAGAATAATTAATGAGCAAAATAACGTTGCCGAATGTATGTTTTTTTTTGTAAATATATATTTTTTTAAGGAATGAAAAACTGGAATAAAGACACACTGGAATAAAATAGAAAAACACAAATAGAAGGAAATAAGAAGAGAAAAATATGAACGATACTTCAGAGTACGGTGTACACGGAGGTGCCGGCGGGCGTCCAACGGCGAGAAGCAGCCTCATCACCACTAGAAGGCGGCGTTTTGAGCTGGCTGGCTCTGTTGCGGCGGCTGCCTCTGTCCATAGGCACATAAATAGGGACAGGCGGCGCGTTCTGGATGGTGTCCGTAGAAATGGAACAGCTGACAGGGCGGCGCTGTAGTAGTTGTTGCATCTGCGGGCTCAGTTGTTGCAATTGTTGGGGAGGCTGTTGCAGCGGAGGCTGTGACAAAATTTGCCGCAGTTGCTGCGGAGGAGCCTGGTTGATGGAGACTAGTGGCGGCGGATCTGGCTTGAACGTGGCCAAGGTGGTCTTGATGGCAGCCGGATGGGCCGGGTGCGGCGTTGGAGTCGGCAGTTCCAGGTCCACGATGGCGTAGGGGGCCAGCGGCGGAGGACGAGGACCCTCGGCACCGACGCGGACCGACTGCCCCGGTAGGGTAGGCAGGGTCTCACGTTCCAATACAATAAATGGTTTGCTATTAACAACGTAAAACGAAACGGACTGATTTCCTATGGTCATAGGGACCATCGGGATTTCTTTGGCATTGAAAAAATTGGAAATAATGCACAAATGATTACGGTAGTACCGCAAAATGGTACGAATTTCGGAAAACGTGAAAGTGGCCAATAAAAGTTCATGCCGATGAGGATTCAGGCGATCGGAGTTTTCTATAATGTCGGCCAAGGCTGTTTTGCCGTCATAAGGGATAGGTATAGTCGGGGGAGGGATGTCATGGCGCGAGCAACGGCGGGCCGGCTTAAAGCGGCGGAAACCTAAGGACATTTTGCACTCATTTACAAGCGCTAGGTGCTCCAGTCGACACGGAGACAATGCCGTGCCGATGGGGCCAAGGCACAGATTATCGTGCGGGCAGGGAGTCAGGCCCAGTGGCTTGCCGGTAAGCTCCGTGTGAAGAGCGTGAAGGCGCGGGAATCCGGATGAAAAAATTTCAACTGGCATTCCGGCAGATAGCGGCTGAGGGCCACATAACATTCGAACGGGAGGTCTTCCCACGGGGTACGGGGAGAAACCATGGCTAAAGATTGGCAGAGTGGAGAGAGGGAGAGAGAGAGAGAGAGAGAGAGAGAGAGAGAGAGAGAGAGAGAGAGAGCGAGAGAAAAAAAAATGAGAGGGAAAGAAAGAGAACGAACACAAGATTACTGGCTGTTAATTGTTGGCTTAAACACAGCAACTCGACATTTGATGAAAATTAGTACTCACCGAAATTTGCAGATAAAGCGTAGAATTCGGTGCACGCACAAAATTGCACTAAGGCAATCGTAAGAAAAGAAAGGCGGCACACGCAGTAGAAAACAAAGCCGAACACTGGTAAAGGCGGTGAACCGAGAGTCGAAAACGGACAAGTCGGGCAGAGCGCACGAGAACAGACGACAGCAGGCAGGGAGCTCAAGAGGACACGAGGTGACTCTGAGGCCGGACTGCTGTAGACTGATTTTTAGTTCTGCTGCTGGCTAAAAGCTTCACTCGAGCAGATGAGCCGGCGTCGGCGGGGGCAGCAGGGCTGAGGGCACATCGGGGGGAGTGGGAGGGTGCGGGATGCACTGGGGGGCTGCGGGGGAAGGGGGAGGGGCAGGGGGTCCCGTAGGTGTGTCAGCTTCGTCGAGGGCGGGAACAAGGGAAACGCTCGAAAAAAAGTTTTTCCGAAAATTAGCTGGGACTGGTCGCGGCATAGTCGCAGCGTAGGTAGGCGTGTCACAGAGGGGCTGAGAGTCGAAAACGGACAAGTCGGGCAGAGCGCACGAGAACAGACGACAGCAGGCAGGGAGGGGGGTGACGTCGCGGTAGTCTGTACCTTAGTCAAAAAATTTTGCAATTTGTTGAGAGTGTCGTCAAGACGAGCCGACTGAGCGGCGTCCGCTACTGGTGCTGGCGGGGCAGCGGGGGCTGCGGGGGCGACGGGGGTCGCAGGTGCAGCGGGAGTGGTGGGAGGGGGAGAAGGTAGAGACGGGCACGCTGAAAGCCTGTTGGAGTGTGGAAAAATTAGAGGAGCTCGCGAGAGCGTGTTGCGTGTGAGCGCGGACACTGGCTCTCTGACATGAGTCAATAGATTGGACAGCGGCCAAAAATGTAGCGGTGTCAGTGTAGTCCTGTGGTCTGAGTGCTGTGGATATATTTAAGGGCAGGCCTTTGTGTAAGTGAAACAATTGTTGCTGAAGGGAATTTATTCTGCTTTTGCGGCAGAGTTCAAGAAGATTATTTAAATACTGAGCATAGCTTTCATTTGGCAATTTTACTCTATGTTGCAATTCATCTTTATACCTTTGAACATCCAAATCAGGAGCAAAACCTGTTCGTAATTTTTCCCGAACATAATTATGAATTATTTCCTCATTACGATTGAAAGGAGGGGCATTAGGGTTATCACTGAGCCATTGAAGTTCTCTGTGAATAAGCGCGAGGGCTTGGTCTTTAGCACAATTTTCAAGATAAAATAATTTTTGGGCGGGCGTGATATTTTCATGGACAGCCAACACTCTGTCAAGACGGGCTAAAAACATGTCAACATCTTCGTCGGGGTGTCCACTGAAGGAGGGGAGCTGCGGGGAAATAGTGAGGAGCGGCATCTGAGCCATATTTGCGTCGGTAGGCACAAGGTGAGGAATGCGCGATGGAGCGTGGGTGTTGTAGTCAACCACACAATGAACAATATGACGGAGGGCACAGGAAAGGGCGTATGCTATATGCTGGTTTGTGAAACGTTCGTCCCTTAAAAATTTTGAATTGGCACTCCGGAATGTATTGGCTAAGGGCCACATAGCATTCGAAAGGGAGATCTTCCCACGGGGTACGGGGAGAAACCATAGTGAACTATTGAAAGAGTGGAGAGGGAGGGAGAAAGAAAGAGATAGAGAGGGAGAGAGAGGGAGAGCGAAGGACAGAAAAGTAACAGAAAATGTTGGGAAACCTGGGGACAGAGACGAACCATTAAAATGGGAGAGACCAGGGATAAGAGAGAGACAGAGAGAGTGAGCTAGCCAGGAAGTGAGAGAGAACGAGAGAGAGAGAGAGAGAGAGAGAGAGAGAGAGCGCTAGAGACAAAAAGAGAGAGGGAGAAAAAAAACGCGAGTGTTTACTACCGTAAAAACACTATATGGTTTTCGAGAGAGACGCGTGGCTCGGTGTAGAATGCACGCGCCGATTCAGTGTATGCACCAAGTTTTCGTGGGAGATCCAGAGGAACGTCCGAGCAGATATGGATTCTGCGCGGAGCTCTCTGGAATCGCGAAAAGACGGAGACAATCTCCGCCACCTGGTGTGACACGGCCGGGCCGGACGCGATGTCAACATTCTCCGGCCAATATTCACGAACGCGGAGAACGGCGCGATCTGGTCCGTATTCTTCAAGTTGAATGTATTTAATTAAGTGTTGCCGAACGTGCGTCGGAAAAAAGAAAAATTGAACAACTTGTTCAGCCGGAATTTGCGTTACATGGCTTTCAAGAGAAAGCCACGACTGGCCGAAAAGGGATTCCGGTTGCATAGACATAGTGAAAAAATTTAAGTTTGAATGTAAATTAATTAATTTGGAATAGAATGCGGACACAGAAGAGCGGTACGCGGGAACCGAAGGTGTCGCAGCGGTAGAGACAGAAGAGAGAGAGAGTGAGAGAAAAAAAATGAGAGGGAAAGAAAGAGAACGAACACAAGATTACTGGCTGTTAATTGTTGGCTTAAACACAGCAACTCGACATTTGATGAAAATTAGTACTCACCGAAATTTGCAGATAAAGCGTAGAATTCGGTGCACGCACAAAATTGCACTAAGGCAATCGTAAGAAAAGAAAGGCGGCACACGCAGTAGAAAACAAAGCCGAACACTGGTAAAGGCGGTGAACCGAGAGTCGAAAACGGACAAGTCGGGCAGAGCGCACGAGAACAGACGACAGCAGGCAGGGAGCTCAAGAGGACACGAGGTGACTCTGAGGCCGGACTGCTGTAGACTGATTTTTAGTTCTGCTGCTGGCTAAAAGCTTCACTCGAGCAGATGAGCCGGCGTCGGCGGGGGCAGCAGGGCTGAGGGCGCAGCGGGGGGGAGGGGGAGGGTGCGGGATGCACTGGGGGGCTGCGGGGGAGGAGGGGGAGGGGCAGGGGGTCCCGTAGGTGTGGACAGCTTCGTCGAGGGCGGGACAGCCTGATCAGGGAAACGCTCTGGTTGGCTCGAGTTTTTCCGAAAATTAGCTGGGACTGGTCGCGGCATAGTCGCAGCGTAGGTAGGCGTGTCACAGAGGGGCTGAGCGGGGGAGGAGGAGACAGGGAGGGTGGGGTACACGCATCCGTGAGGGCCAGAGGGGAGGTGGGGCTGGGAGGGTGCAGGGAAGGCGGGGGCGGGGGCGGGGGCGGCAGGGGGAGCCTGCGGGGGGAAGAAGGAAAAATGCACGGGCGGAACTGAGATACGAGGATTCGCCGGGCAGAGGGCTAAGTAGCCGTCGGAGTCCTTAGAGGGGGGAGGGGAGGGCGGTGGCAGGCCGTCGCCAGGGCGGCGAGGAGGGCTGGGCGCGGAGGCGTCCTGCTGGCGTTTGATATTGCGATATATCAAAATATTAGTAAGCGTGGACCACAAAGCAGCAAACAGGTGAAGGAATGACCAGCCAAATTCACTCTTGAGATGGAGTATACGGATGGCGGTGGCGGCTACATACTTGATGAAATTTAAAATTGTCATTACGCCGATAACAGTGGATGCCAGGAGACCAAAACGATTAACGAACGCCCAGAAATTTTCTAAAGTGCTGGTGGCTAATTTTTTTAGTTCTCCTTGCGAGAAAAGTGACAGAGCTGAAAATCCAGTGGAAACGACAGCGTTGCCCAGAACTTTAGTAGCGAAAGTCGATTCGATGGCTGTGCGAGCGTTTGGGAACATGATACTGCGCTGAAATTCTTCGAGATCTTTGAAAGCAAATAACCCTTTTCCTGCAACGTGGCGTATGGTGTCGAAAGAAATATCGATACCGTGGAACGGCTGGAGCACTACGGGGGGCTCGCGTAGTGGTGTAGCAAGCGGGCTGAAGCCGAACCAGTCTTTCTGATTCATGCGAAAACTGATGGGATTCATACGAGAACAGACAACAGTGTCTGCATGGGGTGTGATAATACGAGAGACAGGCTGTAGGAACGCGGGCTGCTGTTTGTACGTGATGGGCAGGGAAGACCAACACGAGTTGTCGTGGCGGTAGGACACAATTACTTCAACGCAGCGGAGAACGACAGCGAGTTCACCGTAGTGGTGGACGAGCACCCCAGACGGGTTCTCAAATAATATGGAACCAGCATTGGCGGGAGAGGTGCGAATCAAAGCGAGTTTGTGTTTGATAATGTCGCGTTCAAGCAGACAGCGGCGGTAGGCGCCATACAAATTTAATTTTTGGAGGTTAGTTTTCATTTCCCATTCTAAATATTGAAGTTTACTGTGAAAATTGGCCAAAAATAACGTGTTATCAAAGGCAAGGGCTGTGTGACCTTTAAAGAAAAAATATTTTTTCTCGGGAACCATAGAAACAATTATTTGAGAATGGTCCGTTGTGTGCATTTTCATGCCACAGCGTTCAAAAGATGAAGATAAACGCACTGCAAATGTTTCCATGGCGTTATCGACAATGACGTATTTGTCTTCGGACAGCTCGTTTTGAGAGGTAAATAATTTTGCTTCGCCTTCGTACAAAATCATGTGAGATTCCGTGTCACAGTCGGTGGAAACGGGGACAGCATCCCAAAACGAGTGACCACTCCAAAAATCTCGGCAAGTCAAGGCGGGATAGGGGCACTGCAGGCCATCCTTAAGGTGGATTAAATTGTTGCCTAAGTCAACTTTAGCGGTGTAATCAAAAACGGAGACGGTGGCCATAACGTGGACTAATGAGTCGGGGTACTGGTGTCCTGCGTCCACAAATAATCCATTTTCGCATTTTCCATCAGATTCTTAAAGAGAACCTGCGACAATTAATTCATGAGTTGAGCTGTCATTGCGGGGAATGTTATGAATGGTAATTCCAAACAAGGTTAATTCTTGATACTGGACCAATTTGTCACATTCAAGCCGAGTAAGCTTTTGAAGTCGTCGTTTCCTAGTTTTTATTTTTTGGTGGTTGAAGGCACCACAGTATTGAATGGAAATTTCTAAATCTATTCGGCAAGAAAATGCGTGAATGGGGATATAAGCGGGGCGGAGGACCACTTGGACTGTGACATTTTTTGAAGTACCGAGGAGCGAAGGAGTTGTACATTCACCAACTTCGGACAGTGAAATTTGGGTCATATTGGTGGCTGGGTGATCACAAGAATACCCAACTAGAAGTGGTGGGGCACCAAATCTAGGTTCTTCGGCCTCGGAGTCCGGCTGCGAGTCCGGAGGGAGGCACCCTACTAGAGATGCGTAGAGAAGGAGAAGGGGTAAAAACACCTTTGAATAGTTTCTAAGTGTTGCACAGTAGAGGTCCGGTGGTCGAGAGCACAGAGACTAAGTCAGACTAGCAGAGGGCCGAACTGATCAGAAACCAAAGTGGCGTGGAGAGATGGCACAGAAGTGGCGGACCTAAGTGGTCTGAGGAGGACCGTGGCGAACTGAAGGCAGACTGAGGCGAACTGAGGAGCTGCCCAGGAGGGCGCCCTTTTATAAGGCAAACCAAGGCGGGGGACTCCTGCCTGGTAGGGGGTGGCCAAATATAACTATTCCGGTGCGAGCTGGACCAGCGGACCTCCACGTGTGTGAGTCACGCAGAGGCGACAGAGTGAGTCACGCGGTGGAGACAAACAAGTTACGCAATACCAATACACAATTATACAAATATTAAAGTGCAT
>CM049604.1:9468789-9485389 GCA_026979955.1 Megalurothrips usitatus | reverse complement strand
TATATGCTGGTTTGTGAAACGTTCGTCCCTTAAAAATTTTGAATTGGCACTCCGGAATGTATTGGCTAAGGGCCACATAGCATTCGAAAGGGAGATCTTCCCACGGGGTACGGGGAGAAACCATAGTGAACTATTGAAAGAGTGGAGAGGGAGGGAGAAAGAAAGAGATAGAGAGGGAGAGAGAGGGAGAGCGAAGGACAGAAAAGTAACAGAAAATGTTGGGAAACCTGGGGACAGAGACGAACCATTAAAATGGGAAAGACCAGGGATAAGAGAGAGACAGAGAGAGTGAGCTAGCCAGGAAGTGAGAGAGAACGAGAGAGAGAGAGAGAGAGAGAGAGAGAGCGCTAGAGACAAAAAGAGAGAGGGAGAAAAAAAACGCGAGTGTTTACTACCGTAAAAACACTATATGGTTTTCGAGAGAGACGCGTGGCTCGGTGTAGAATGCACGCGCCGATTCAGTGTATGCACCAAGTTTTCGTGGGAGATCCAGAGGAACGTCCGAGCAGATATGGATTCTGCGCGGAGCTCTCTGGAATCGCGAAAAGACGGAGACAATCTCCGCCACCTGGTGTGACACGGCCGGGCCGGACGCGATGTCAACATTCTCCGGCCAATATTCACGAACGCGGAGAACGGCGCGATCTGGTCCGTATTCTTCAAGTTGAATGTATTTAATTAAGTGTTGCCGAACGTGCGTCGGAAAAAAGAAAAATTGAACAACTTGTTCAGCCGGAATTTGCGTTACATGGCTTTCAAGAGAAAGCCACGACTGGCCGAAAAGGGATTCCGGTTGCATAGACATAGTGAAAAAATTTAAGTTTGAATGTAAATTAATTAATTTGGAATAGAATGCGGACACAGAAGAGCGGTACGCGGGAACCGAAGGTGTCGCAGCGGTAGAGACAGAAGAGAGAGACAGAGTGAGAGAAAAAAAATGAGAGGGAAAGAAAGAGAAAAATACAAAATTAACGAGCAGCTCACAAATCGATGAATATTAGTACTCACCGAAATTGGAGAATAAACTGGCGCAAAATTGTAAAGGCAATTGGAAAATAAAGGCGGTTGGCAAACACCTTAAACACAGCGGCGAACCTCGATTCGGACATTTACGGATGAAAATTAGTACTCACCGAAATTTGCAGATAAAGCGTAGAATTCGGTGCATTGCACAAAATTGCACTAAGGCAATCGCTAAGAAAACAAAAGGCGGCACATCGCAGTAGAGAAACAAAGCCGAACACTGGTAAAGGCGGTGAACGGCGAGAGTGGGAAAACGGACAAGTCGGGCAGAGCGCACGAGAACAGACGACAGCAGGCAGGGAGCTCAAGAGGACACGAGGTCCGACTCTGAGGCCGGACTGCTGTAGACTGATTTTTAGTTCTGTCTGCTGGCTAAAAGCTTCACTCAAAGCAGATGAGCCGGCGTCGGCATTGGCAGCTCGGGCTGAAAGGGCGCAGCGGGGGGGAGGGGGAGGGTGCGGGATGCACTGGGGGGCTGCGGGGGAGGAGGGGGAGCTTCGGCAGGGGGTCCCGTAGGTGTATCACAGCTTCGTCGAGGGCGGGACAGCCTGATCAGGGAAACGCTCTGGTTGGCTCGAGTTTTTCCGAAAATTAGGCTGGGACTGGTCGCGGCATAGTCGCAGTCGTTTTTAGGAATGTCCCTACAGAAGGGGCTGAGCGAAATAGGTGGAGACAGCAAAACTGGGGTCCACATGCGTCCGTGTACTTTTAGAGGGGATTTGTGATTCCCCTGGGAGGGTCGACAAACCAAGTATCCTACTGCACCCTAAAATTCGTGCTCTATCGTCTGGAAGCCTGCGGGGGGAAGAAGGAAAAATACACGTTGCTGAGAACTCGAGATAGGGCGAGGATTCGACCGGGCGAGGGCTAATTCGGACATAAAACTGTGAATCCTTAGATGGGGGAGAACGACTTACCTTTTCGTAAAGGCCTTTCAGCCAATCCATAGAGGAGGGCTGGGCGCGGAGGGTCCATTGTAACGTTTGATAACATTTCGTACTGTTATACAAAATTAATTAGTTTTCGCTGGACCACAAAGTAGCAAACAGGTGGAAGCGAAGTCGACCAGCCAAATTCACTCTTGACATGCGCAGGAAACGGATCTGTTGTGGCGGCTACATACTTGATGAAATTTCGAAAATAATTCATTGTACGTGTATAACAGTGGACGCCAGGTTACCAAAACGATTAACGAATGGACCAGCAATTTTCTAAAGATGTGGTCTATGGATTACTTTTAGGATCTCCTTGCGAGAAAGGTGACAGAGCGTTCTCTCACATTAAGATTCGACAGTTTTATGCCCAGAACTTTAGTAGTCGCTTTGTCGATTCGATCGCCCTTTTTCGAGCGTCTCAGGAACATGAGTACTTTATTTGAAAAACGGAGGGTTCCAGACGATAGAGCACGAATTTTAGAAAGCAGTAGGATAACTTGGTTTGTCGAGAAAACGTGGCACATGGTGAATCACAAAGAAATATAAAAGTACACGTGGAACATTTGGAGGTTAGTTTTGCGGGGCCCACATAGTTCGCTGCCAGCAAGCGTAGGGACATTCTAAGCCGAGACCAGTCTTTCTAGATTCAATGCGACAAACTAAAGGATTCATGGGGAACAGAAACAGTGCTCGCATCATGTTTGGGTGTAATAATGAACGAGAGACAGGTGTAGAAAACGCGGGCTATGTTTGTACGTGGGCAGGGAAGACCGAAGCATCAGTTTTCGTGGCATTAGGACACAATTACTTCAACGTGCGGAGAACGACAGCGAGGACCGTCTATGGTGCTACGAGCATTCTGAAAGACGGGTTTTCAAATAAGTTGGAAAAAGCCCATCTGGTTCGTTTTGGAGTAGTTTTAGTGGCGAATCACAGCGAGTTTTGTGATGGTTGATAATGTCGCAGTTCACCGCGGACAGCGGCGGTACCGGCGGCCGAGAGCATCGCTTCATTTTTGGAGGTTAGTTTTCGGGCGTCCCATTCACCCCCTGAAGTTTACTGTGAAAATTGGGCAAAAACTGGTTGTTGTCACTGGCAAGGGCTAGATTGTGCAGTTTTGTGATAAGCACATCAATTTTGTCGTCTGCCGGGAACCAGGAGTCACATTATTGGAGAATGGAAAGGGGTGCCGTCATTTTGAGTGCCACAGCGTGGCAAAAGATGAAGGTGACGCACTGCAAATGGTCCATGCACGTTAGTCAAACAATGACTGCAATTTGTCTTCGGAGAGTGTCGTCAATGAGAGGCAGACTAATTTTGCGGCCTCCGTACTACTGGTGCTGGCGTGGGCAGCGGGGGCTGCGGGGGCGACGGGGGTCGCAGGGGCAGCTGGGGCGGTGGGAGGGGGAAGGCGGGAGGGGGGAAAAGTGGAGACAGGCACGCTGAACGCTTGTTGGAGAGAGGAAAAATTAGAGGAGCTCGCTAAGGCGTGTTGCGTGTGAGCGCGGACACTGGCTCTCTGACATGAGTCGGGGTACTGATTGGACAGCAGCCAAAAATAATGGCGGTTTCCGTGTAGTCCTGGGGTCTGAGTGCTGTGGATATATTTAAGGGCAGGCAATTAATGCAAGTGAAACAGTTGTTGTTGGAGAGAATTTATTCTGCTTTTGCGGCAGAGCTCAAGAAGATTATTTAAATACTGAGCATAGCTTTCACTTGGCAATTTGACTCTATGTTGCAATTCGTCTTTGTACTTTTGAACATCCAGATCAGGAGCAAAACCTGTTCGTAATTTTTCCCGAACATAATTATGAATTACTTCTTCATCACGATTGAAAGGAGGGGCACGAGGATTATCACTGAGCCATTGTAGTTCTCTGTGAATAAGCGCGAGGGCTTGGTCTTTAGCACAATTTTCAAGATAAAATAATTTTTGGGCGGGCGTGATATTTTCATGGACAGCCAACACTCTGTCAAGACGGGCTAAAAACATGTCAACATCTTCGTCGGGGTGTCCACTGAAGGAGGGGAGCTGCGGGGAGATAGTGAGGAGCGGCATCTGAGCCATATTTGTGTCGGTAGGCACAAGGTGAGGAATGCGCGATGAAGCGTGGGTGTTGTAGTCAACCACACAATGAACAATATGACGGAGGGCACAGGAAAGGGCGTATGCTATATGCTGGTTTGTGAAACGTTCTTCCCTTAAAAATCGTACGAAAGCAACGACTGTATGCAGAGGGAAGCGGAGGGTTTGAAAAGGAATATGATTATTATCGTGAATAAAATCCAACTGCGGGTGGTCAGCAAGGGCAAATCGTCCTCGGAGGAAAAAGCGAATGGCCTGACGGCGGTGCTTTTGCGCACGGGGAGTGACTGCAGCGCGAGAAAACGCTAAGTCAAGGGCGCGGAGGGAGGCCAAAAGTCTATTAGCAATTTGAATGGAAGCGTTATATTTTAAGGGTTCTTTCCGCGAGAGCACAAAATACGGTAAATTGGACTGGTAATCGACACACTGTTCGAGATGAATTTGAGTAAATTGAAACAATTGAGCTAATTTAGGAGGGGTGAGTTCGCGTGCCATTCAGACAAAGGGATAGCCATGAAAAGAAAAATGAATGAAAAAAGGACTGAAAATTTAGAAAAGGGTGGGTGGGAAAAGATAACACACACTTTGATAAATACCAGAATCTGAGAGCAGATAAGACTTTCTGGCTGATTCAGTACGAATGGACGGGTAGAGAGACAAAAAAAAGACACACTTTTGCACTTGCCAAAAGCCAAGAGTGTACAAGACTTTCCGGCTGATGCACCACGTTGTGTAAGCCCAGATAGAGCTATTATTGAGCACTGCCACGGGATGTGATCCGTGAGAAGTATGACTGAGAATAATTATGCAGCCAAGGTTCAAGTCGAGGACTCAGGGATGGGGCAAGTAAAGTAACGCAAAAGTGTGTATAGTACCCTTAGTATATAATTCGTAGTGGTAATCAGGAATGCAGTTACACGGAATACATACCTTTGAATAGTTTCTAAGTGTTGCACAGTAGAGGTCCGGTGGTCGAGAGCACAGAGACTAAGTCAGACTAGCAGAGGGCCGGACTGATCAGAAACCAAAGTGGCGTGGAGAGATGGCACAGAAGTGGCGGACCGAAGTGGTCTGAGGAGGACCGTGGCGAACTGAAGGCGGACTGAGGCGAACTGAGGAGCTGCCCAGGAGGGCGCCCTTTTATAAGGCAAACCAAGGCGGGGGACTCCTGCCTGGTAGGGGATGGCCAAATATAACTATTCCGGTGCGAGCTGGACCAGCGGACCTCCACGTGTGTGAGTCACGCAGAGGCGACAGAGTGAGTCACGCGGTGGAGACAAACAAGTTACGCAATACCAATACACAATTATACAAATATTAAAGTGCATTAAAATACATAGTTATAACGTGGGGGCAAGGGCATATCTGCGTGTTATCAGTGCCAGACGTCCTGCCCCAATCCCTTGATAGGCCTGAGGGGCGTTAAACATCTGGTTCCCGGCCGATGCACCATGTCGTTCGGCCCTATGTTTTGGGTTCTTTCTCGAGTGGCGCTTTGCTTGAGCTCATGGATCGGATCGAATATTCCGGTAGTAGTTACTGCTTAGGATTTATTGTTACCAAAAGGGTGGCTCCTCTCTGTGTCCCTCCACTCACCGGAACAATGGTTGCCGCTCCGACCGAAGTGTCTCGCCCAAGCGGGGCGCTGGTGTGAACTGCGCTGACTGGAGCGGGCTGAGGGCCCAAGCGATGGGTGCTCCAGTCAGATTGAAGGGTGGGGGCAAGGGCGTATCTGCGTGTTATCAGTGCCAGACGTCCTGCCCCAATCCCTTGATAGGCCTGAGGGGCGTTAAACATTACTTGTGGTTCCCACGCAAGCTGCGCTACAGCGGATGCTAGGCGTGCATGGCTCTGACGATTGATAAGCGCGGGACGGGCGTACGTGTGCGCTAGCCACAACATTCGTCGTGCTATAGAAAGTCTTGACGTCCGGGGCCCGGTGAGCGGCTACCTGCCGGTCCGGGGCCTGGTGCAGCAGCGCGCGCTTCTTCCTCCTGGTGACCGTCCTAACCTCGCGCTGCATCTCAAGCAGATCCTGGGCCAGCGCCCGGACGCTGCCGTCGTCGTCGTTGCCGCTTTTGCCTCCACCTGGACCGTCGGCCTCCTCGAGGGCATCGACGAGGATGTCGTTTGCCGCCTGTCGCTTGAGAATGGCTTCCTCGCACTCCTCGTCAAACCACTCGGCCTTGGGGGCGCTGGCTCTGCGGCCCAGCACCTCCTCCGTGGCCCCCCGGATGGCCTCGCGTAGGTGTGTCAACGTCCGGTCAGGGGTGTCCTCCTCCAAAGGGGGACGTGGCCCCCAGCAGATTCCTCACCTTTTTGGCGAAGTCTGCCCCGGCCGTTCCGGTAAAGGGAGTCGTTTCTGGGGCACCTTTTTGTAGCTGACGCCGTCGACGGTGAGATGCGCCCCGTGTTCGGGCCTCTCTTGCCGGGCCACCACCATGTACTCGGTCTTCGGGGAGATCAGCAGCCCGAACCGCGCTGCCCTCTGCTTGATCACGGTGGCCACCCGGACGAGCTCTTCTTTGGAAGCCGCTAGGCTTGCGATGTCGTCCGCGAAGACCAGGTTGAGCGGCTTCCGCAATTCCCTGTTGAGTTGGTCCTCGTGCAGGTCCCCCACGATCCACTCCAGGCAGAAGTTGAATAGTTGTGGGGGCGAGGGGGTCTGCCTGCTTGAGGCCAGAGACCACCACGAAGAAGGCGGAGAGGGCGCCGCGGAAGCGCACCGCGCATTGTGTGCCCCCTCTAGCGCGGTCCGGATCCAGGCGATGAGGGTGGCCGGGACACTCGCCTCGGCCAGTGCGGCGTAGAGTGACGTACGGTGGATGCAGTCGTACGCCCTCTTGAAGTCGATGAACGGGGCGTACGAGTCTCCACCCCTCGCGTTCCACCGCCACTCCAGGACCGACCGCAGCGTGAAGATCTGGTCGATGGTGGAGCGGCCGGCCCAGAAGCCGCAATGGTGCTGACCGACGGCGAGGTCAGCGATGGGGTTGAGGCGGGCGAGGAGGACATACGAGTAGACCTTGTAGGCCACGCAGAGGAGGGCGATGCCCCTGTAGTAGGTGCACAGGGACAAGTCGCCCTTCTTGGGGAGCGGCACGATGAGGGACTTCTTTCACTCCTCCGGCATCTCCCCGGTCTGCACGATCTGCGTGATGAGGGCGTGCAGGGCCTCCACGATGGGGGAGTGGCCTCCGTCGGCGGTCTCCCCCGGCTCGCCGTTGTCGTCTCTGACGGCCACGTGCACGCCGCCGGCCTCGGCCGCGGTCTCGTCCTCGTCCTCCTGCGTGTTGTCCCCTGCGGGGCGCTGGTTTTGCAGCAGAGCTGCCGAGATTTCGTCCACACCCGGGGCCGATTTGTCCTTCATGGCCGCGACCGCCCTCGCGACCTCCTCGATGGAGATGGGGGTCACGGCGTCGTCGCAGGCGTTCTCCGGGTGCGGCACGGGGTCGGCCGGCGGTGGCGCGTTGAGCTGCCCGTTGAAATACTCCGCCCAGCGCGCCAGGGCGGCGGCGGGATTCTTCACCTTCTCGGCGAAGTCTGCCCCGGGCGTTCCGGCCCGGAGCTTTTCGACCGCGAAGGGCTTGTCGAGCTGTTGTTCGGCCCTAGGTTTATGGTTCTTTCTCGAGTGGTGCTTTGATTGAGCTCGCTAATGAATGTGCGTACTCGCGGTTGCACTTGTTATGTGTACTTTTATTGGCTTTAGAAAGGCGGCCTCCCACAGTCCTTCATCCACTCACCAGAATCTCTGCTGCTCCGGCCGATGCGTCTCGCCCAAGCTCCTAGTGTGAACTGCAAGGACTGGAGCCATTGGTGCGTGCGTAATGTGGGCAAGATCCGGTGTGTCTGGTGTGGAGTAAGTGCTGTCCACAGATTTCCTCGCAAGAGAGGATTCGCAGGCGATTGGATCTTGGAATCGGACGCGTTTGCGTGTGTATTTATCGAGTGTCGCATTTAAAGGTGGAAAATGATTTTTATCAAGTGACAGAGTTGTCTTTTTAGGTTGCGCGTTCGGGTGAAATGTCTCGAAGTGGCCTGCATGGTACGGGCCAGTGAATTTAAGGTAGACAACATGGTTTGGGTCTTTGGCTACATATTAACGAACGCCGTCTGGCGTGTGCAACACTATTTTCAAGTGCAGCAGTCCTGCAAGTGCAATAATGGCGCATTCGTCGGCGTAAGTGCTGTTGCGGCCCATGTAAGCGGCGTAGTGGTCCGCAGATTGTGCTAAACTATCGTAAATAAATGCAAAGTTCTGGAAGTCGTGCCAATTATCGTATATATATCTTACAGCTAGTTTTCGGAGTGGCGCGCTGACCGTGCGGAGGAGCAACGAGCTATGTACATTCGGGGTGAGTGACTATTAACAGTGTAAATAACCTAACCTGTGACTATTCACTGCGACGGAAGCAATACTGCGTGAAGACGCCTCAGCCCAGGCCACGCCCCGCGAAAGGCCCACGTCCAGAACATGAAGCACTTCCTCGCTCGTCCACAGGTTCCGGACACGACCAGGAAGAGCCCAGCTCTGCGGTATTGGGTAGTTAGAACGCCTAGTTTAAGGACAGTATTTCTAATTTAATTCCATCCATTTTGCAGGAATCTTCGTGGCGGCAGCGTGCGTCACGGCGCCGGCGGACCAAGCACCCGTAATGGAAGTCCAGCCTCGCCCAGTGGAAATACATCAGCTGCCGAAGGTCCAACAGCACAGACTGGAATTCGTGCAGGCGGGGATCTTTGCGCTGGCCGGCGATGTGTGGACCCTGGCGGTACGATAACAAAAAGTTTCAAAAGTACCCCGCACACCCCTGGCGGCGTGTTTTTCATGTCATAAAAGGACCCCTGAATTTTTTTTCAGAATTTTTGGAGGGGATTTAGAGGTTGCGTACGCGGCTGAAGAGTTTTAAAGTCATTTTAACTGTTTTTTGCCACACCATGGGCCCCCTGCATCACTGTTGTTGCGCCTAATCTATTCCCCGGCACCCTTTGGGGCTCCTGGGCCCCCAGACACCCGTCCAGCACCATCACGACCACTGCCGACCGCCTCAGTTCGATGTGTGTCCTTAAATCGGTATTTAAAATAGCTTGCAAAGTTCTAACTGAACTATATGCGCACTTTAAAAAGCGACATAAAAATGCATGTTTCGGATACCGGATTTTATGCTGAAAATTATGGTCAATTTCATTTCCACAAAATTTTGGTTTTTATTTTTACCTATCCCATCACGTGATCATGAAATTTAAGATTCATGATCAAAAATTTAAACTTTTTGTTTTCGTGGGACAGTCAAGCGATGGACCTGGCAACATTCCGGAAGATCATTAATCGACTGGGGGTCCAGTGCAAGGTGATGACGACACTTGCCGTCCACATCAACCGATTCGCGCAGTCGGCCGGTATTTAAACAGTTCGGCTGAGGAGTACGCCTAGGCGATTGCCGCCCTGCTGACGGCAGATTTGTCGGCAATCAACGATGACTTGTCATCGGCGCGTCGGTACCAGCGAGGACCAGCGTCGGACCATCGAGTTGGCAACTCCGGGACGGGTACAACGCGCCCGGAGCAGCGCTGAAAAAGGTGATCGGAACAGCGAGAGAGGGCTTGTGAGTGACAAACATCACACCCCTGCCTACCCCTCACGTGGGTGGTACGAAAGCCCCGCCCTGCGCTGCCCCGCACTGTGCTGACCCGCGACCATCTCGTGACCCTGACGCGGCAAGGCTGACCGACGGACGAGCAACCGGCTGATTTTGTTCATTTTGGGTGAGTGACAGGATAAAACTATCTTAAACAATCGCTACCTGTGACTTTTCAGTGTGTCGAGGGCCTGCCAAGTCAGGCGAATCCTGCGAGAACCGAGCCATACAAAGAAAGGTAAACGTGCGAGTGAACAGGAACTGTACATTGTACATGACATCCGGGAGAGAGAGAGAGAGAGAGAGAGAGAGAGAGAGTGCAACTTTCAAGAAAAACACTGCTAAGACTTGATATGAAACCGTTCCTGCGACAAGGACAAGGACGCTTGATGGAAAGAGCGATTTTGAGATGTTGTGCTGCCTGTTATTAGACCGTCGCAGCGCAGTCGGAAACTTTTTTTAACAATAAAAAAGGCCGTTTAGAAACCACGTAACTCTTCTCCAAGGGCAGAGGTGGTGCTGGAGCACACTGTTGTTGGTACGGGTCTGCGTCTCCACGACTGCAGGCCTGGTGGGTTCGATTCTCACTGACGGTTCCACGCCCTCCTTACGCCCATCGGCACGGCTACGTGGTTCTTGAACAGCCTCTTTCCAAGTTGTCCTTTGATTTTGGTCCGTTTTTAGACTAGGTGGGCGTACGCCAGACCGCGCGGTGGCGTAACGAGCTTCGCTCATGGCGAGTCACTGTTCCGCCACCCCACGCCTAGCGTAAGCCTACCTCGGTCTGCCGCACCCAGAAAAAGGGATACTTGATTTTTCTGATACTTGGTTTTTTCAAGTAAAATTTACTTGCCTTAAGTAAAATTTACTTGATTTAAGTAAAATTTACTTAATCCAAGTAAAATTTACTTGTGAAAACCAAGTAAATACGATTTGAGACTAAAATCAAGAATTCATTTTTCTGGGTACGGCGGCTGTAACCTGTCAAGTGGGACCGTGCGGGGCCAATCGGCCAGCACGGCGCCCTGCGGCGGTCGCTGCGTTCGGCCCCATTCATGTCGCGTGAGGGGGATCTCAAGCTCCGCTCCAGGCTCCCTCACGCTCTGTGCACCTGCGTGTTATAGGTTGGCGCTCGAGGACGGGGTGCGGGGTCTCGAGTGCGGTGGGCGTGGTCTGGTGCCCTTGTTTTCCTATGCGAAGGAAGTGAGAACATCGGTGACTGGTTATGGTCGCCCCGCTGCGTCCGCCGTCGCTGCCCCGCATAGAGGGAGAACAGCGGACGGCAGCGACAGCCGCGCCGGCAACCGCCAGTGTGATTACGCTTACCTTGTTTTAAATCGCATAGAGACGGTTGCACAGCACGCACTTTGCAATAACATATTTTTGTGGTTATTGACTTACAAACTAGCGAAGGCGCGAAAGGCATTTTAAGGCGGGATCAGGCGGGGAGTTACATTGTCTGCCGGGGCCGATTCTCCCCCCTGTCCTGCTTCAGTGAAGTCGGTCGACTGCGCGGCGCTGGTAGTTTCAGTGGCGCTCAGTTCAATGCATCCAGGCTCAAGTAAGGGCCCTTACCGGTGAAAATTTCGAGTTTTTCGACCTTTTTACGATGGCTCCTAAGAACAAAGCCACAAGTCCTGCGCTCCGGATCAAAACAGCGCGAATAAAGCGATAAGTCCCATCTGCTGTTCACCTGCGATCGGATGGTGGGTGGTAAGGTGGCCCCGATGTAACTTATCGCTTTGTTCACGAGGACCGTGCGCGCTGTGCTATTTCGGATCGTAGAACTTGTGGCTTTTTTCTTGGGACGCATCGTTCAGCGGTTCGAAGTCTCCTACTGCCGATCAGTAGGAGCACGTGCACAATTATTACCTACCCCTAAAGTTGTCGAAGCACACAAAGTGAAGCGCGTTTCAGCTCTGTGACGAAGTTTCATGTCAGGTGACAAAAATGTTCCCGGGTGGAATTTTGTTGTTTACGATTTCCTGTCGGTTCAGTAGTCTACCATCGGCATTGCGAGTGGCGATCCTGTAAATCAACGATTACGGTTTTGTCACCTCCCCAGGGTTGTTAAAGTTAATATTTTACCTTTTTCAAGTTATCGTTAACCTTCTTCTGCACTCTGTTAACGTTAACTCGATAACGATAACAGCTAGATCCGATATTAACTAGATGCGCTGATGAGACAGCTATTTCTCGCTCTGGGCGGCACTTTGACGCCGCGTGCCGGCGGCTTTCCCAGCGGAAATTTCGAGTATTCCCGACGATTTCTAGCGGTTCGGGGGTCGGATTACCTGGGTACCATTTGGCGTGGCGCTCAGGTACCGGCAACAATTATGTCACGTACCCCTGAACTTTGAAGATTTGCTGATAAGACAGCTAATTCTCGCTCTCGGCAGCACTTTGACGCCGCGCGCCCGGTAAAAATTCCGAGTTTCTATGTGGAGAACGGACAGTCGGCCTGACACCGTAAGCCGGGCTCCTGTCCGCTTTACCGAAACGTGTCGGGACTTGCTCAATAAATAGACAATTTTATGGAATAAAGAACACATATTTATTTCCGGCACATTAGGGGCAGGGGGGGGGGGCACAGCTTGCCCTCTCCCCATGCGTGCTGATGTCCCCAACCTGTTTGAAGGTCTTCAAGTGTGATGTATGAGCTGAAACAAAAGAAACCAAATTCGTCTTTGTTAATTGGGAGAAAATGAATATGTTTTGGATCCACAAATAGTGCAGTTGACTGTTTTTTTTCGTACACAGAGTGTTATAATATCCATGTATCACGCGGGAAATCCACTTCTTACATTGTATTGTAATTAACGCTGTAAGAAAAGGTCAGATATTTCCGATATATGGTGTTCGGTAAAAATGCTAGGAGTGCATGGGATTTGACATTAGAGTACTACGTATAGGAGTATCGCTATGATATCGAGATGTTTTCTGCAGAGTAAGGTAGTTGACCAAATGAGTATAGGAAAAATCCGATTCACCGATTTTATCTGTACTCGTTGTAGATTTATACCGTTGTGTGATGGGACACTTCCGGGATACCACTCCCGGGCCGGCCTAAGCACGGCAATTACCCACCCAGCGATGCGTGCGTAGCCACGTGGTTTTAGGGGGACTTGGCCAGCTTGGCCTGCCGGTAGACTGTACGATGAAAACGAAAAGTTTGAAAAGTGTCCCGCACACCCCGGCGGTGTGTTCTTCATGTCAAGGAAATACCCCTCAATGTTTGTACCCGATTTGAGGGGCGCGCACGCGGGTGAAAGCGTTTTAAAGTCATTCTATCGGGTTTTGACATAAAAATGCATGTTTCGGACACTAGAGTGTACGCTGAAAATAGTAGTAAGTTTTATTTTTACAAAATTTTGGTTCTTATTTTTACTTTCTAACTACGTGCTAGTGGTCGGCTGGCTGGTATCTGTCTCTCTCTGCAAGAACGCATCTGTTCGCCTCTGTCGTTGTCGGTCCGACCCGCTTCGACGGCGATGGCCGGTGACGAACGTCCTCAAGCCCCTCCAGCCCCCCCTCGCAGCCCTGATGCCACTGGGCGACTGCTTCTGACGAGCGCCGCGCGGGTAGGCAACCCTTCTCGCTGATCTGTATGTGAATTCACATCATTTCGAGTGTGAAAACTTGACAGACGTCATTGTGGCAATGATACGCACAATTTTGTAAGGTAGATTTTTGAAATTTTATGTCGTTTCCATCTACGTTGGAGATAAAGGATAAAGGGATGGAACGACATAAAATTTCAAAAAATCTGTCTTACAAAATTGTGCGTACCATTGCATCAAAGACGTCTGTCAAGTTTTCACATTCGAAAAACATCGCAAACTCGCAAAAAAAAAAACTATTTCAAATTCACCTTTTTCACTCCACCCACATTTGAGAGAAAGGGATGGAGCTAGCCTGGTTCGGCTCGTCAGCTGGCTGTCTTCGTCATCTTTCCTTTTCCATTCCACGGAAGAACGCATGTCTTCCTCCTTTTCTCTGTAGCAGCCTTCATTGTTGATTTGCCGAGCCACTAGAACTGTTAAATTTGGTCGTCTAATGACGAGAGTTTCGGTGACGATTCTTTAATCACCCGAATATGTCGTCACTTTACGACGTTCATTCGTCGCGTGACTACATATTTATATGACGAATACAACGTCACATATTGCCTGACTGAAACAGAATTTTTTTTATCCGTCTGCGCAAAAATATTAAAGGTGGCGACTTCATCGTCACATTGCCTTTGACGACGTTTTCGTTTTTCAAATTTAGCCATAGGACTGTCGTAAAGTTGAAGGACCTAAAAATACTGCCAAAAGAAAAGAGCGCAAATCCATTTTACTGCCCCCAATTTGTGCACAAGATATTTCTTGAAAATCACTACGCCGCTCTGCTGCCCCTTTGGATTTGTCTGTTGGACGATTTGAGAGATCTGAAAGGAGCCAGCAACGCGCCATCTGAGGGTTACATCGATCTGGTTAAAAATACATTCCAAACTGTGACGCGGGACAAGCCAGGCAGGTACATAGAGAACGAGAAAAATTACGCCCTGTCTGCGGCAAAACAGGTACTCATGCGCGTTCGTACTGATGGCAAGGAGTTCCAAGATTTTGACCATAAGTCTTCAAAAAAGGAGGGCGTGCCTGTTGGAAAGAAAGATACGTCGAGAGAAACATTGTCAGACGGGACAGAATGCATAGATACACATGCTGGAACTGCTGAGGTGTGGAAACCGCCTGTGAATACTAAATTCACTTACCTAGACGGGATGACTGTGTCCCGAATAAATACTAAATTCTCAGAGGCCATTACAACTGATAATTTTCTGTCCGAAGGAGAGTCCCCCGGCAACAGCGCACGTGGAAGTAAGCCTCGAAACAAGAGAGTTTGAGCCTCAACAAGATTCATTCAGAAGGGAAGGGAAAACTTTAACTAGAGTTTTGGGTAAATTTGAAAAAGTGGTTTCGAAAGTCGCCGAAAGACCAGACCCCTTCGGCATGCCATGCCCTGCAGGGAGCCATCTTAGGAAAGATGCTTCATGTAAGGCGGATGATTTTAGTACGGCAAAGAAGATTCCCCGGAAACCACCTAAGAGGTTCATCATTGACTCTGATCGACGACGAAGATGATCCACTTCCGATACACGTAGACATAGTGATTCCAAAGGACTCGGGGGCTACGCCGAAGCCAATTGCTGCGGAACCTCCGATAGAACCGGACAAGACTGATAGAGAAACTGCAGACCGTGCCGTACCAACTTCAAAAGACTTCAAAGGGAGAAAGGACTGTGATCCGGATGTTGTGGCAGAAGAGTCGAGGCCACTGAGAGACGAGGACATGATGGCAAGTAGTCACTGCAGGGTTTAACATGCACTGAATGAAAGTCTTGACTATCTTGACGATATACAGGTCCTAGAAGATACTGAATTTGAGTACGTTCAAGCTAAGAAAGAATCAAACCCAGAGGGAATTTCACTTACTTATGGGGAAGATGATAGATCTGTATACTTGAGATCTTTTTTCAACTTGCTGACAGACAAAAGCATAGACTCCAGCATCATTG
The DNA here is from genome assembly GCA_026979955.1 of Megalurothrips usitatus. Taxonomy (NCBI): domain Eukaryota; kingdom Metazoa; phylum Arthropoda; class Insecta; order Thysanoptera; family Thripidae; genus Megalurothrips; species Megalurothrips usitatus. Next base: position 9,470,143 of record CM049604.1, on the reverse strand, counting down.
ATGCATGCCTGCACTTAGTACACAAAGACTACGCAACCAATTCCGATCTTGTGTTCGTGTACTGATGGGACACAGGTATTGCAAGAGGAATTCAGTGAGGATATGTCGGTGAACGACAAAAACATGCACACGTTCTGCCACGTGTTCCTACCCATGTACCACCCACGGCACTGGTCGCTGGTTGTTGTCCACATGCAAAAGCACTGCGTGTATGTGCTTGATCCAGCCGGTGCATCCCAGGATGAGGAGCAAATATGTGAAAGGGTTGTTAAATACCTGACACCGTCAAAAAAAGGGCTTAGGGGGCTAGCCAGCTAAAATGTACAAAATTTAAGAGAGTTCCCCGCCAAAATGACGAGTACAACTGCGGCGTGTACCTCATAAATTTCGTTGAGTACATTCTGCGGCATGGTCGATGCAAGGAATTCAATCCGTAATACAGATGGCAAAGCTGCTTTTAGCTATGGCCATGAAGAAACGTACAAATATTTACAGAAACAAGTTACGATGCTCCACATTTTCAAATGGTTTGGTAGCCGACGTACAGTATTACAACGCTACATCCACGACAGAGTATTTTTGTGTGTGCGTTAGGGCAAAGACTGCCTGCGCTGAGGGAGGATGAGTTCCGAAAATTACTTTCAGGCAAATGGGTTTCAAACATAACTATTGACAGTTATATTCCCGGTGCCCTTGATCATACAAGACGCAAAAGGTTCCTGAATGTGCTCTGTGTTGATTAGAAGGACGCTGTTCTAGGACAAACTGATGACAGACATGTCTTACACAAAATAACATTTCAGGACAAAATATTATTAATGCCAGTTAACTTAAGTGGTAGCCACTGGTGCCTGAAAGTAGCAGACATGGCTAAGAAAACGTATCAGTTCATGGACCCTTTAAATCTGAGAAACACAGGGCGACATCTCTGTGAATTCCTTTCGTTCCTTCGAAGAAGACCATTGGAATTATCAGACGTGACTGGCTGCGAAACGTTATAGGCAGAAGACCTCCCTGTGCAAAGTGACACAGAAAACTGGGGTATTCACATAATGTACTACGCCCGGTTGTGCATTATGGGCGAGACGAGGCTCCAACTTCCTGTCGGCTGTATTCGAGCGAGTCGCAGCCCGGCTGGACATCAACCGCCTCATCACTCCCCGCACCAGAAGGGAGCGGTGGAAAGGGTTAACAGGACCCTCAAGAACGGCCTTCGAACTCTCATGGCGGGTGGGGATCCGGCCAGCTGGCTGAAATGGATTCCGTTTATCTCATATGCTATGCGGAACTCAGTCCACAGAGCCACCCAGGACAACCCCCACAGGCTGATCTTCGGGGAAGACGGCGGGCTGCC
>CM049604.1:9426244-9468289 GCA_026979955.1 Megalurothrips usitatus | reverse complement strand
CTTTTAGTAGATAGGTCCCGCTTGCAGGAGCAGGGCACAGAAGGTCTTCCAAACTTGCACTGGGAGGGATATTCAGGATGGCGCTCGATCCTGCAAAATCAAGAATTTTGTTAATTCCAACGTGATGTCTCGCTGGAGATAAACAATTTCAGTGTAATTTAAACAAGAAAAAAGGCTCGATTCTTTGGAATCGGCCTGCGTCAGAGAGGACAAGCTTCCGCAATCTCAAAAAAATCTGTTTGAATTTAGCATATTTGAGCTTCTCGCCGTCGGTTTCTTGAATCAAGCATGCGCATTTAGAACAATGCTTGAATCAAGCATCGAGCTAAATGCGTTAGCTTGATTCAAGAAACTGACGGCGAGAATCTCAAATATGCTAAATTCAAACAGATTTTTTTGAGGGTGCGCCTTACAAGGAAACTGCGCCAGGTAGAAGTCAAAGATTTTGATAAAACTCTTTTTTTTTATTCAATCTTCTACACATCTCGAGGAACCAACAGGATTGGGCAGCTAAAATTTGTTTTGCGGACTACTCGTATGTAGCAGATTGAATAAAAAAAGTTTCATCAAAATGTGTGACTTTCACCTGCCGTAGTTCCCCTGTCAGCGTCTAGCAGGTTTTTAGTTTAGTTTCAAAATGGTTTTTATAGTTTACCAGGGAAAAACATATTACAATTGCGCCCTAACTCCCTTACGGACTTATAGGGCTTTTATGGTGAAGGTCAGGGCCTCGCAAAGGGGTCGCAGCCCCAAAACCTCCGGGTGGAGGGGAAAAGGGCGCTGCGTGGTGGTGGTGTTCGGACCGCCCGGTGGGTAGGCAGCCCATCGGGCCGCACTGCTGAGCGGGCGGTCGGGCGGCCGTCTCTGCCGCCAAGTAGCACTGAGGGCCGCGCAGGCCGCGGTGACCGGGGTGTGGGTGCTCCTTGGGTGGGCCCACGGTCACCGGGCTTGGCAGCCCGTTCGGCGTGATTCCTAACTATTATTCCTAACTATTAACTTATTCTAGATTAAGTATCCTAAAGGGGTCCGATCACTGGCACTTTGGGGGGGTGTCCATAGGATGGCCTTGCACTCCACTTCTCTTGATGAGGTCCATTAGGGGGGAGGTCCAGCAGGTTTAACACCAACAACTAACTTTTCAATGCATGTAGCTGTTGTTCCTAGGTGAGGTGCAGCGGAGCTGCGCGCTACGCTATGCCACCCCAAAACCGTCCCTGCGCTCTCACTTCTCCTACCCTCCCTCGCTTGGGCAGCGCATAAGAAGTGTGCCATTTCGTGCTCGACCTCGCCAATTCAAACGCATCCGGTCCGCAAGCCGCGAAGGCGCAGCGGCCAGCGGTCGGTGCCGGACAGTTCGGGCTAGGGAGCGGCTGTGGCGCAGCGTAGCGCACGGCTCCGCTGCACCTCCCCCCCCCCCCCCCAACCCCTAGCCCCCTCTGCGGCCCTGCTGCCTGGCGCCTGGTTGGTAGGCAACCTATCTGGCTGCAGCGGATCATGATCTGTCTGTAAATGAAGCACCCCGCACACTGTCAAATAAGTCTTTTTGAATAAAGCGCAGTCGTGATTCCTTCCGTACAATTCTGTGGCTGGGTGCGCATTCTCCCCTGTAAATGCCTAAGGACAATTTTGTCCTTGAACTGGGGCCAGATTTGAGAACATCTAAATATAGGGACACTATCTCATCTTCGTTAGAATAATTTTACGGATACAAAATGTCTCTATATCTAGATGTGCTCAAATATGGCCGCAGCCCGAAGGCAAAATTGTCCTTACACATTTAGAATGTCGATTCAAGAACTGGACGGCAGGAATCGCGAACATGCTTCGTTTAAGAATGTTTTACTTGAGAGTGCACTCGCAGCGGCATCTCCTACTACGTCTCCTACTACGATTGCATCGCCTACAGCCGCAGAAGGCGGTAAGTGCTGGAAGATAGGGGAGTGCCGGGCGGCGCTCGATCGGTTCTCCAGCCGCCTCGGCTGGCAGAGCTCGACTCGTCACGGCAGTCACGGGCGCTGGCAGCCAGCATCGGAGCGCCTGCAGAGGCGAGGGTAGACCACCCGGCCGACTCCAGTGCACCGGCCCGCTCGTCGCCCGTCGCCCCTCAATCAGCCCCGCGCCCCGCCCGCCACCACGCCGCGAAGTAACGGCATCCACTTGTCGCCGGGGGCCGTGGAAAAATCCACCCCAGTCCCCGCGCTCTGCCCGGCCCGCCGAGTGAGCGTGCAACGTCAGTGGAGATAAGCCACACCTTGTTTGTGCAACCGGCCGGAGGGCAAGAATGTTGGAACAAGTATTGGGGTCTCCCCAGAAAGACACCAGACAAGTAAACTTTCTTTGACCGCAGATGGGCTTCAAGCTTACACTGCAAAAAGTTATAGCGCATCTTCACTGTCAAAAGCTCACAAAGGGTTCTGCATCTACGTATTGCAAACTGTCTTACGAACCATCTTGGCGAAAAAATACACTGGTGACCAAATTTAGCGGTCCGCCATTTCCTTGCTAGAGAGCTGAAATTCCGTGTGAGCATGTACCGAAGGTTCATCCTCAAGGTCCCTGGACGCCAATTTTATTGATTTACTCTAACCAGCCCCTGTCACAAATGTCGAAAATCGCCGAAGGGCGCCGATAAAACCCATGTGGTGAGCGAAAATTGTCAATTTTACGGTTGGCGTGAACTCATGGACCATTAAAGCTGCTGAATCCTGAATTTCGACCTCCTACGACCGTCCCTTAATTTTGGAGGGGTGGGGTTAGTTTCTGAGTTAGGGATGCTAGAGATTCGAAATTGATCGCAAAGGGTAGCAGAGGGTTTAAGGATGTCAAAAATACCCGCGACTCAAATCGACACACTAAACTCGAAAAAACTGAAAAATTGGTCTTGTTTTCACCGTCACTTTGCCTCCCTCTACCGCCGCTCTCAGTAGAGTTAGGGGGGATGCGAGCTTTTTTTTACAGTTCGAACATTTACAGACAAGGCCTCAAACGGAGAATTTAAAATCTCAGTTTTCTCTTCTATATGAGCTTTTGTTAGTAGCTCAAGGTTGCATATTTTGCACTACTGAATTTAATCTATAGCCATTACAGTACTACAAACTTTCATAATTTTTTAAATAAACAATTCCCGAGCTGTACGGTCTTGAACCGTCTGTGAACCGTAAATAATTCAGTGGTCAATTAAAAACCACACAAGCCCTTACAGATTTGCGGAAACAGTTGGGAAAATGTACATGGAAAACCGAAACACAGTTAAAAATCCTTGAAACCATCGCAAACCCTCCATCCGGACAATTATTGAGGACCGAGCCTTCGTCGGCCGAAGCTCACCTTTCTCTTCCAGCGTGCTGCGTGCTTTCCCCCGCGGGGCGGGACGTGCGGCGCACGCGCGGCGTCCGCGGCGTCCACCGCCGTGATGTGGACGGTGGCGGGTGGGGCTTGCAGGTCCGACCTAGTGTTTCCATTCGGGCCGGCGAGCCGAGCGCGCTCTGCCCGGCTGCGTGCGAAACCTTGTCCGAATCTTGCCCGAGCCCATCTCCGACGCTGGTCGGGCAACGCTCGGGCAACGTTTCGCACGCAGCTCGGTCAAGACGCGCAGAGCTTGCCGGCCCGATTGGAAACACTAGTCGGACCAGCGGACGCTGAGCCCCATGACGGGGCCGGCCAGCCGCCGTGGGCCGCGCCCCTCCACCGTGCTCCGCGCGCCGGCCCAGACTGTGGACTGTGCCAGCGGACTGGACTCGCTGACCCCCGCTCCCCTGTCCGCGGCTTGCGGGCGGCTCCACACTGTAAAAAATTCAGTCGTTTAAAAACGAAGATTGTTTGATTAATTGGGAACTGAAGACCTTCGTTTTTAAACGAATATTTTTACGAAGATTTCTTCGTTTTTTAACGAAAAACATGAGGACTTTGCAGGTCCCTTCCATAGTACAGAGGGCAAATAGCCTTAATTTTAGAGGATAACGCCGCGTTATGTTTTCTTCATTTCATCATAACTATGAGGAAGTCAATTTAGCCAATCATACATGCCTGATGACTGGATATCGTTCGCAAGAAAATTTCGTTATTTTACGAAGTTTCCTTGATTAATTTAGTTACCTTAAAAATTCGTTTAAAAACGACAATCCCTTACAGTGCGGCTGCCCACCCCGCCCGTCGCCGCGGCTTTAGCCCGCCGGCCTGACCGCGCCCCTCCACGGCCCTTCCCGCATGGAACGCAGCAGCAGGGGTTCCGGAAAATTTCGAAAAGAGGGGGTGGGGGGTGAAGGGTGACCCGGGTAGCCGGCGCCCCCTAGGTAATTCCACAACTAGCGGTACGCTTCCGATGTGCTGCGCGTAATGTAGCGAGGAAAGCGCACCCCTTAAAAAAATCTGTTTGATTTTAGCATATTTGAGATTCTTGCCGTTAGTTTCTTGAATCAATCTTACGCATTTAGCTATGCTCAAGAAACCGACGGCGAAAATCTCAACTATGCTAAATTCGAACAGATTTTTTTGAGACATTTAAAACTTAACATGAAATATGGCTGATCGCGATGGGCAATGCTTGTCTGATGTGTCGCCTGCTAAGGTGGGGATAGGCCAGCCCGCAATACATCCACTCGTGCACTTGCCTATGCCCCAGGCGCTTGTCAGGGTCAGGCAGTGGGAGCCAAACCGTTAAGATATTTGTATGTGCGCGTGTGTGCAGGAGGGCGGGCACTGTAGAGTAATCTAACACGGTCCACTTTATCTCTTTGTATTCATGCGCCCCCCTCTCCCCGAATCGCTTTCTAACATGCCAGAGTCAACGGACAGGTCAGCGGGCGTTACGTATTTCACGACCCCCCCCCCTCCCCCCCCCCTATACAGTTTTGTTACTTGCGCCGGGAATGAAGGGGTCTTCAGTTAAACAATCTGTTTGCGTGTAACGTAAAATATGAAAATGTGTTAATTTTTAAGGGGGGTGGGGGTGCGGGGTGCAACCTGTTACAAGCGTGTCAGTGTTCTGCCGTGTACGTGGTATGTGAACGGCATCGCTGCCATAGGTACGACTACACCCATCTCCTCGGCCTAACCTAACCCTTAGTGGTGTCCTCTGATCCCCCCTTCAACTACTCAGTGCCTTACCTAACCATGAACTATATTCCCAACAGTCCCCTACCCGACCGAAGCCTCCACCAGGAGAAAACCCATCCACTTTACACCTTATTGTACGTTCATGCAGCCCCATATGTTTAGATAGGTAGGGTGTGTTGGAACTAATGCGACCCCGCCCCACCAACCCCCTTCCCCTTGTTCTTCATTATTATCTGCATTATTCTTCATTCTGATCGAAAAATCAGTATTAAAATTGTCACACTCCTGTTTTCTAAGTACTGGGTGTGTATGCAAAGCTTGATGGTGGGCTCGTTGATGTAGTTTAAGAATTTATTCCCATGCCAGAGCAACAGTGAATAAATTTAAAAAAATTTTAGGCATACCGGAGGTATTCAAAAACTTATTTGAGCACACCCATATTAAGATTGAACCTTTATCTACTCCCTCACGAAGTTTGAAGTCGATACCTTGAACGGTTTGGCTGTGCCGATCGTTAAAGGACGACTCAAAACAGGCCCGCAGAGGCCGCCAACAGCAGTGGTCCTCTTTCCTCTTAACCTGTAACAGTGCTTTGAACACTCTGCTAGTTGGCTGCGACCAGAGTGTGCTACTGCTAACCGAGTGTTAACAGTAGAGCAGGAACTACTTCCCTACAGTTTTAGGTTATGGCATGTAGCACAACAGAAACAATGCGATAAAGAAAAAATATACTTAGAGGGTTATGAAATAGGCTAAATCGTGAATATTAATAGTGTTTCAGCAGCAGCCAGGAGAGGCACAGGGGAACATAAAATATGAACATTGTTTGTAAACAACTGTAACTTTTACTTATACAACTAGATGTTAACAGTAACAAGTTTGAAAAATTTGGGAAACACTTCGCTTGTGAAGTGTTGAATGGGTCCGCAGGGACCGATAGGAAAGTCCAGAGAGAGTCCGAAACGGAAGTCCAGGGAGAGAGCCAGGGTTCGGGCGCCTACTCGGTAGGCAACCTAAACCGCAGGGGGGGGGGGGGGGTCAGAGGGGCGGCGGGATGGGGGGGGGGGGGCACGACTACACCTCACAATACACCGACTGTCTATACCGGCGACCTCGCGAGCTGATCGAGGTGTTCCATGTCTTTGGCGAGGTACCTATCACCACCCTGTCTCTTGCGCGCAAAAATCTTGCCGCCATGCACCCACACACCACTTAAGGACCCGTTGCGTTTGAGCTAGTCTCGCGCGGTTCAGGAGACGGCGTCGATCGGGTGACAGCGATTCAGCGAAAGAGAGAGAGGAGGGGCACTAAGTGCGTGACAGGCTCCGCTCATCGCGAATCGCTGTTCCGCCACTCCACGCCTGGCGCACGCCTACCTTGGCCTGCCGGCGGCTGTCACCTGACGAGAAGGACCCTGCGGGGCCTATAAGTCAGTAGGACGCCCTGCGGCCGTCGTTCTCTTCTCTCCGCACGGTCGCAGCCACGCTCATGTTCTGGCTTCCGAACGTATCTTACATCATCCTTTCGTTATCACTGCCGCTCAACCAGTCCTAACCTACCCTTACCTGCCTGCACCTAACCTACCCAGGCCTCCACTAATCTAACCGAGCGTAACCTACTGCAATCAGTGACCCATCCGCCCTCCCTGACAGGCGCATGTCGCATACTCACCTCATCTACCGGCAGATTTTAAATTTTAGACCACTTGTGAATATTCTTAGAAACCGCTTATAAGCGCTTATAAGCCGGTAGGCTGCGGTGCCCCGGAGGGGAGGGTGACTCTGGTATGATCTGAGGAAGATGTGGTCCAAATTTGAGCTCTCTGCGTCTAACCGTTCTCGAGAAATAGCGCGGAGAGACAGAGAAACATACAAACAGACAGACAAAACATTTTGGAGCCAGTCCAGGGCTTCGCTATCGCTCAGCCGAAAAATCCTAACGGTGGCCCCTATCCAAACTCCCTACGGAACCGAACCCCCGTGGAATGGGACAAGGAATACAGACACGTCCATAGTAACCCCCTTCCCCGCGCTCCCCCATGCTCAACAACGATGTACCTTTATTTCCGAATAATCTTGGGATTTTCTGAAAATAATCGTAACTTCCCGAGGTATCCTGAACATATTCTTTCTCGTGCAAATCCAGAACTTTATCGTGATTTCCCGAATTATTTCGGATAAATACATCCCGAACAAATTTGGCAATATTTTTTTTCGGAAAATTCCGATACAGTGCGCCGGCTGAGCTGCCAGCTTGGACCGCGCACCAATCAGCAGCGCTCGCTCGTGAGGCCTTCCCTGCAACCAACAAATGCTGCCTGCGCACTGCGCCAGCGGCTGAAATGAGCAAATTTACTGTGCAAGATGGAAAATTTTCTCGGCGCGCCGCCGCTTAATTTGTCGTCGGTGGCGCGCCGTCACTTCTCTCTGGGCGGCGGCGGCGTGTCGATCTTCGCCGGCGGCGGCGCGGCGCCTAGGTCTATATGTCGGTTGATTTCCAGACAATCAAACAATTTTGGTTGTGACAAATGAAATTCGGTTGAGGGAACTTAAATAGCGTTGGGGTAACTAACCATTAACGGAAGTCAACGAAGATTAACTTTCCGTTAGTCGAACTAATGGTTAGTTACCCCAACGCAGTTTGAGTTCCGTCAACCAAATTCAAGTCGTCACGACCCAAATTGTTTGATTGTCTAATTGAAAATCAACCGACACATAAGTTCAAACCACTAATCTTTTATCTCCGTGTTGCGACCTCCTCGGGTCGCTTTTCCTCACACACATCCAGCCGCCTTTTCAGACGTGCTCGAGCTGCCGACGCCACACAGACAGCCCTACGCCGGCAGCGACGCTCCTGCTCAAATACTGACCACTCCTCCATATTGCTTCTGGTTTCGCGAAGGATGGCTGCGCAGTTTTCGGGACTGGCCTGCCGGTTGTCGCCCCAGCTGCGCAGAGTTCACGGAGCAGCAGGTTGACGTGGTTTTTTTTGTCGGTTCTTATTTTTGCGTAGCGCCGGTTTAGTGTCACTCCGCACAGAGCGGCGATGTGCCGCGTGCTCCTGGGCATCGCCCTGCCGGCGCTGGTCGTGGCCCTGGCGCCGCCGGAGCCGCGGCGGCCGCCTCAAGCTGACTGCGCGCTGGCGCTGCTGCGGCCGCACCTGCAGAGAGCGCGCGGGACGGCGCACCTGCTGATAGTGGCGTTGGACGACTGGGTAGACGACGCGTTCGTTGGTCAGCTGGCCGCTGAAGTGTCGGTCAGCGTCGTGTCGGACCTCAAACGAGGGCCCGCGCTGAACAAACACGTCAACGACTTGGTTTTCATCGCTGCCCGCATCTCACGTCCTTCACCAGAGAAAAATTTGCCATCGTATTCCGTGCGCACCGTCATTTGGTACACCGTTGAAGGCGGATTGGCGACGTTCCCGGACATCTGCCGACTACCCAAACGGAAGGGTGTGAATATTTGGCCACCGCTGACCCGGTTCGCCGTGACGTCGTCGGCCACGGGCGAGACCCGAGTGTTCTACGCCCAAGTTACCTGCGAGAGGGCGGCGTTGGAAGCCAGCCGCCAGTGGTCCTCGTCGGAGGCCTCGTCCGGGGGCTGCGGGCGGGGCCCGGTCCTGTTCCCTCCGCCCTGCGTGTCGTGGCCACCGCCCGCCGACGGGGCGGCTGACAAGGTGGGGTACGTCATCGTGTCGCCCGTGCTGCAGTCGTGGACCCAGGCAGTGAACCTCGTTCTCGAAAACCTGAAGCGCCGCCACCGGTTCGTCACCAAGTCGGGCGTTGGCGGTTCGCCAGTCTTGGCAGAGGCGCTAGATGCCTATTACGAGTGCCGTTTGTATTTTTGTAGCACGTGGTTTCCATTGACCACAAGTAGCATACAAAGCGAAAGGATAACGGCCGACTTTCCGTGGGAGTCGTCGTACTTGACGGTGGTGGTCCCAGCCGGCATGGGCCGCGGCCGCAGCCCTCTGTACCGGCTGACGGACCCCTTCACGCTACCGACGTGGATGGCGACGGCTGCGGTCGCGTTGGCGACGGCGTTGGCGTTGTGGCTTTGCCAGCCGCGGGTCGGTGCCGCCGCGCTGCATGTGCTGGCGCCGCTCCTTACGCAGCCGCCGCCCTCCGAGGTCTCCGGGCAGCCGCGGTTCGTCATGGGGACCTGGCTGCTGGTGGCCGTTGTCGTGGCCGCCGCCTACCAGGGCCGGGTGCTGAGCGTACTCACCGTGCCGGACCCCGCGGCCCAGATCAGCAGCCTGGAGGAGCTCAACGCGAGCGGCCTGCCCGTCTTCACGCGATTCGATATCTATCACACAGCCGACTCCTCAGGTGCGCTGGTACCCAAGCTGCTGCCCTCCCTCGACTTGGACTTGGAGGCCACCGCCCGCTCCATCGCGGAGCACCGCAACGCCGCGGCCATCTGGGACAGCCAGCACATGCCCGCCGTGGCCGCGGACACGGCCAGCAGGTTGCACGTGTTCCGGGTGCCCGGCGTGCGCGTGCTCCGGACGCTCCTGAAGACCACGAAGGGGTCCCCGATGGAGCTGCCCATCCGGAGGGTGCTGGGCCGCCTGCGCGCTGCCGGCATCCTGCCTCTGCGCGCCGCCGGGTCCTGGAAGACGAGGCTGCAGAGCGGCGACGAAGGCGTGTCAACGCTGAGCTTGCAGCACCTCATGCCCGCCTTCGTGGTGCTGGCCGCGGGGCTGGTGGCCGCGTTCGGGCTCTTCGTGGCGGAGAAGCTGAAAGACCGACAGCGGACAACCCCAGTGCAGGACGTCTCAGGCAGCAGATGTGCGCCCTCACGCAAACCTTTTAGGCAGTAAGTGAGGCCTTATCGGTGTGCATCGTTTCCCCTTTGCCCTCTGAACAATAAATGAGAGGTTAAAACAATAGGGTCAAAAGGCCAGTATACGGAATGTATTCGGTCGTGTACACGTGTATATGGTTTGTATATAATTGTATATGGCTCTGCATATGAGTGCATACGATTCGTATATGACTCCATATACAGGCCATGTATGGGTTTTTACATGGTTCATTATGTATGACTTGCCTCCGTGTAGGATGTGTATACGCTTGCATATGCGGTGTAAACGAACGCATATAGTCATGTACAACTTGTATACAGCCATATAATAATCATATACAAGTTGTATACATTTGTATACATAATCAACGTGTATACCTGTTGTATACTAATTGTATATGGTATCATATACAACTTGTTTTATCGGTTGTTTACTTCGATATTGTGCGCATAATGTGGCAAGTGTAGCTCAGAAGACTTTTAAAAATAAGGCCAAAATAAGGACAGATGTCAATGGGGGAAGATTGTCTGTACCGCCTGTCAGATCGGAGGTAGGCCAGCCCGCAACACACCCGTGCGTACTATTGCCTACCAGGTGCATCGCCAGGACCTGAGTGCAGGTGCTGCGCGCTGCGCTTTCCTTTTCTTATTCAGCCCGTTGTCACAGTCGTTGGCGCCTCGTGCTTCACACATGTTCCGGATTCGAGCCTGACCCCCTATGAATCGGAACTACCTAACATTTCACATTTTCGATCCCCACCACGCTTGACCCGGGAGGGGGGGGGGGGGAGATGTTCAACGGATCAGCATGTGGTGTAGAGAGTGTGTAGTAGAGGCACTGTACAACTCTGGCGGAAAGCTTGTAAAGTGAAGGGTATATAGTTATCGTGGAAATTGTTTGCACTTTGCCTTCAGACCACCATTTATTATTCAACTTCGGACCACGGCACTTTCAGCCGAGATCGCGGGCCGCGGAGCCTCGGTCTCAGTCAGCCGGCACAGCGGGCCTTCGGCGTCCCCGCCACGCTCCTCGTCCTCAAAGTCGGGCCTGGGGGGCGGCGACTGCACGCGGCAGGGCAGCCAGGGCAGCCAGTCGAACCACGAGTTGCCGCAGACGGAGATGGCTCGGTCGTTCTAGAAGGAACACATGTCGCCAGAGGTCGGCCGGATCCAAAGGCAGAGAACACGCAATGTGAATGATAACCGGAGGCCCTCCGGAAAATCCGAGATTTCATCCACAAATGTCCGGGAAACCGTAACATAGCCTAGATGTTTCGAGGCGGTATATAAACTTGCGTCGCGTGTAGTAACGATATTAATTTTGTACTGCTGTTGTGTGAATAACCTCACTTTGGAAGGTGTATGACGCCACATACACCGAGACCTACACTCACAAAGAAAAGTCTTTTCTCGTTAAAGTGACTAAATTTGTCTTTATATTTAGAGCAATGAGCATGGAAAATAATTACTTCAGTAAAGTATTTGTGTCTTGAACTGTAAAAATTTTCGGGTGTTGAAGGCTATTTGGTATCAGTTTGACAATATTTTCTTAGCACCCCTAATTGTGTATGCTTGACTCAATCGTTCTTGCCAAGAAACCTCGCATTGCTTGATACAAGAATATCCTCAAATACGGGTAGCCAAATATTGCGCAGGAAGCATGTATTTGGGACAATACTTGTAAGAAGCAGAATTGCCAAGAAAAGCCAATTTTGCTTCACCGAAGAATTCGGAATTGTGGGTGAGTTTTTTGGATCAAGAAAATTTTACTTGTGCCGAGAAAACTTTTGTTGAATAGTGCAGACCATTTTTGACCAATGAACTACCGCGGAATAGTGGGTACAAACGCCTTGACTCATGTTTCGTGACTGGCTTTTACGTTGTTGGGTCAGGAAACCAAGCGCAAGCACGTCATGCGGGGCCACAGGCGCTCTGGCGCGCGCCATCGGAGCGCGTCTCTCTTTCCCTCTCGCGGCGGCTGGGCAGCGCATTGCGGTGCGCTCAGGAGACAGTAATGGACTTTCTGTTTTAACTTGGAATTATGGATCTTTGAACTTTCGGACTTGGAACTACTTCTGAACATTTGAACTTTGAATATCAAACGCAGATAGGAGGCAGTACGTACTAAGCGACTTCCTAGAAAGGTACCCCTAGAGTGTACTCCCTAGAATGGTACCTGAAGGTAAAAGGCCGCCCGCTCGTCGGTGGAGTTGGCCAGCAGGGCGCGCAGCGCCAGGTCCCTGGCAGCGCGCCGACCTCCCTCGGTGGAGAGGAGGGTGAGGAGGGCGCCGCCGTCGGCCGCGAGGCGGTCCGCGGGCAGACCGACGCAGTTGGCGTGGGCCAGCGACCGGTCCTCAGCCACGTCCTCGTCCAGCGCCGCCGCGACGACGCCGTCGAGGACGACCAAGACGACGACCTGGCCACAGAAGGCGCCTCCGGGCTGTTGGAGAAGCACTAAGGCGTCGGCAGGGCAGGCGCGGAGCCCTTACGGTCAGGAGAGTGGCGGCGGCCCGGCTGTCCATCGGGAGTGAGTCGTTGGCAGACCCAGCAGAGCCCAGGGACTGAGGTGCGCGAAAGGCCACAGCGGAAGGGCGCGGACCGGCGGACCGGGGCAAGATAGTGGGAGGCAGGCGGCACCGGCAGGGCGGCGCCGAGAGGAAAGGGCGGCGCCCGACGCTGGCAGAGGGTCAAGGCAGGATGTCGGCAGGCCAACAAGCGCGTATCGCCCCTGCCCATATAGCCCACCCTGTCGTATAGACTGATATAAGCCTGTATAAAATTCTATTGCACTGTGTACATAAGGCTGTGCGAAAATCCCATGTCAGCTGTTTTCGAGATATCGGTGTGATATGTATACGAATCAAACACGACGTGTGGTGCAACTGTGGCATCTACACGCACGCGTGTTGGAGGGCTGGGCTACCCCGCTGTTTGCAGGCGCTCAGGGCTCAAGCGGCTGAGGGGCGAGATAACCCCTGCCCATATAGACCACCCTGTCGTATAGACTGATATAAGCCTGTATAAAATTCTATTGCACTGTGTACATAAGGCTGTGCGAAAATCCCATGTCAGCTGCAGTTTTTTTCCCAGATCACAGTTAACTGCGACGAGTTCATCACGATGAAGCTCTATCTGTGATGATCATTGCAGCTAAGTGGATGAAGACGTTACGTCTGGATGTGATGAAGATCCAACTGCAGTGGTCATTGCAGCTCCAGGTGTAGTATTGACTAATCAGACATGGTATTCGTCACAGCTAAACGTATTAAATTCATCACGCCTGCGGTCACAATGTGGAGCCTCGATAAATATATCGAAACGTTTATGAAAAATTACCATCAAAACCACAAACTTAACGTTTATGCAAAGTGCTTACGAACACATCAGGTAAGTCAGTTGGATGTTTCGGAAGGGATGTGGATGTGCGTTCAAAAAACCGTTGGTGACCTCCGAGTTATCTCGCCCCTCAGCCGCTTGAGCCCTGAGCGCCTGCGAACAGCGGGGTAGCCCAGCCCTCCAACACGCGTGCGTGTAGATGCCACAGTTGCACCACACGTCGTGTTTGATTCGTATACATATCACACCGATATCTCGAAAACGGCTGAGGTTACGGCGTTTTCCTTGAAATTTCAGTCCTGTAGGAACCTACTTTCGTCACATTGGCCTTAGAAAAGTATTTTGAATATTTTGAAAATTCCTCGTTGACATTAGTTTCATTCGATTTAAGCCCGTTTTAATGCTTTAAACACTAATATCTCCGGAAGTAGCCGATAAGGGCAGCTAAAATTTGGTATCGGGGGGTCTTGTAGGCAGCATATACAACAAAAAAAAGTTTTATCGAATTCTGAGTCTGACACCTCCCCTTGTCCGTGGGCGGGCTACATGTGTATACACTGTAATCCCAGTGTGATGTATATCACGCTGTGACAAAATCGCATGTCAGCTGCAGGGTGTAGTATTTTTCACTAATCACAGTTACCTGTGATCACACTTGGCTGCGATGAAGCTCCATTTGTGATATTCATTGCATCTTTAAACAGACATGAGGCGGATGGCAAATAGACATTCAGCATATGTCTCATAGACTCACAGCAGATATCTCATAGATATCTAAGAATAGACGTCTAATATACGTCGTAAATTAAGCCATTAGATGGACTGTAGATTACCTATCTGTAGATGATACAAGCTCTGGCCCGTCCCACCGTCGAACTTCGGATCGATAGGGGGACTTGGCCAGCTTGGCCTGCCGGTGGCGTTTGCGGCGGCCTCCGGCCCCCGCCCCAAGTTACTCGAGATGTGTCCGGTGGTACATATTTTTGTAACGATTAAAATCGCTAACCTCAGCCCGTCCCGACTCGCGACGGAGTGCAGCGGCCAACCCTAACCTAACAAATCCAACAATTCTCATAAAACAGAAACGCGACAAAATTTGAAAATTGTTGCCCCCGTACGTTTATCTACGTCATAAAAGAAGTCTATCCTCCAAATTTAAACTTTCTCCGTGAACGATAATTTAGCGTACACACGTCCGCCCGAACTAACGAACAGTCGGCATGAGACTATAAGCCCGGCTCCGGCTCCTGTCCGTTTCTACCGAAACGTTTCGGGGCGGGCTATAAAAGAACTAATCTTGTCAGTAGGTATTTCGAACGAGGCACGAAATCGGCAAGTACAAGAACAAGAGTACTCGAAGTGCCGAAACAGTCGCACGGGAAGAGTGTCTCCGCGAGTCGCTGTGCGATTTTTCAAAGATTCCGCTTTGAAAGTATTCTTGTTCTTCTACTGCCGTCCTCAAGTCTTGTTGGAAATGCCAACTGCTGTGTGCGCCACAGCGGTGTTCCGAGTACGACGCACACCTACGTTGGCCTGTCGCTCAGTGGCGGTCTGGCTAAGTGCGAGAGAGGCGGGCTTCTCTTGCAATACCGCAGTCACATATGGTGTTCCGTCTCCCTCGCATTCAACCAGACTGCCGCCGGTTGTCAGTGTTCCATATAAAGGAGCGGGATCGTCCATAGTCAATGTTTTGCCTTTCCTGATATACGGCAAATTTTCCAGATCGTGACTCAACTGCCAATAGCTCCCTGAAGAGAGCCCCTCTCGCCTAGCCCTGCCAATCAGACTCCGGGGACACCTCTCGGCCTCATCTCCACGGCGCGAGGGTACATTAGCCGATCGTAGAATCGTACTAGGCCTTGTCACCACATCACAGCGGTTACACCAATAAAGCACTTGACCTCAGCGCTTGCCAGGTAAAGAACTCTAACCACTGTGGGACGTTCGACTATGCCGTTTGTGACCATCTTGTTTTTCCTCTTCCAAGGTTAACTAGCCTGTTATATTTCCTGCGTCCTATTTGCCGCACCACTTCGGCATCGACTGAAGAAGGGACTACTGCTCTTTCCGACACAGGTAAGTTACGCCGTCTTGGGCCCCGCATATTTCACCCTTCTACATAGAATCGAATCGGGTACCTACCACCTCAACCTAACGCATATCAATCTGTTCCAGAAGCCCCCATCATGAAAGTGTGCTTCGTGTGCCACCAAGAGTGCGCGTCAAATGGCGCCCTCGAGATGCACATGCGGAAGCACACGGGAGAGAAACCATACGAGTGCATTAAGTGCAACAAGAAGTTTAGTCAAGTGGGGAACTTGCAAACGCATCTTCAAACGCACATGAAAGAGAAGCCGCATAAATGCACCGAGTGCCACAAGAAGTTTCATCAAAAGGGCAATTTGCGAACGCACCTCCGGACGCACGCGGGGGACAAGCCATACGAATGCACCGAGTGTCGCAAGAAGTTCGGCCAAGTGGGAATTCTACGAGCGCATCTGCGAACGCACACAGGCGACAAGCCATACGAATGCACCGAGTGTCGCAAGAAGTTCGGCCAAGTGGGAATTCTACGAGCGCATCTGCGAACGCACACAGGCGACAAGCCATACGAATGCACCGAGTGTCGCAAGAAGTTCGGCCAAGTGGGAAATCTACGAGCGCATCTGCGAACGCACACAGGCGACAAGCCATACGAATGCACCGAGTGTCGCAAGAAGTTCGGCCAAGTGGGAAATCTACGAGCGCATCTGCGAACGCACACAGGCGACAAGCCATACGAATGCACCGAGTGCCACAAGAAATTCAGCTATGAAGGATCTCTACGAACCCATCTTAGAACACACACGGGGGAAAAGCCTTACAAATGCACCGAGTGCCACAAGAAATTCAGCTATGAAGGATCTCTACGAACCCATCTTAGAACACACACGGGGGAAAAGCCCTACAAATGCGCCCAGTCCCACAAGAAATTTAGCCCAGAGGGGGATTTGTCAAAGTACCTGCGATCACACACGGAACAGAAGCCCTTTAAGTGCACCGAGTGTTACAAAACGTTCAGTGATGCGGGAACTTTGCGCACGCATCTCTGGAAGCATCTCCGGACGACGAACGGCAAGTCGTACGAATGCCCCGACTGCTCCAAGAAGTTTAGTCAGATGGGAAATTTGCAAACGCATCTCCGAACGCACACGGGCGACAAGCCATACGAATGCCCCGACTGCCCCAAGAAGTTTAGTCAGGTGGGAAACTTGCAAACGCATCTCCGAACGCACACGGGCGACAAGCCATACGAATGCCCCGACTGCCCCAAGAAGTTTAGTCAGGTGGGAAACTTGCAAACGCATCTCCGAACGCACACGGGCGACAAGCCATACGAATGCTCCGACTGCTCCATGAAGTTTAGTCAGATTGAGAACTTTGCAAACGCATCTCCGAACGCACACGGGCGACAAGCCATACGAATGCCCCGACTGCCCCAAGAAGTTTAGTCAGGTGGGAAATTTGCAAACGCATCTCCGGACGTACACGGGGGACAAGCCATACGAATGCACCGAGTGCCATTAGATGTTTAGAGAAGGAGGGCATTTGCGACAGCATAATCTTCAAAGACACGGGAGCATAGACGTAACTCACCATGTGTAAAAAGAAGTTTGGTGAAGCAGTACATTTGCAAACACAATTGGGGACGCATGCAACCTGCACGAATGTCCCGAAGTGACGCACGATATTTCGTGAAACAGAGTTCGCGAAGCCACATAGCAACGAGGGTCAGATGGAATTTACTAGATCGCACCGTTTGATAACTGACGACGTTGAAGGTCACGCTCATTATTAGTGCCACCCAAGAGAGGAATTGCACCAAACTCGGGCTTCGCCGCTAAGATGTACTTACTACTGACGAATGATGCAGTTCTTCTAGGAACACAACAGTGTTGTGCCGTGATTCTCGGATTTTTTGGTGATCTGGCGTGGACGTTGTTCAAATGCACATATAGTAGGTTTGTCAGACAGAGGTGATTTCCTTCGTCTTATTTATGTAAGTTTGCAACAATTCTATCTGACGGAGAACCCATGCTCGCCACATGCGCTCAGCGAGCTACGGCGCAAAAACATCCTGTTACTAAATATTAAAATTCGAAGATTTAATTGATTGTGAGTAGAATTGATTAGCTTACATGCTTAGTTTTTCCAAATACGTTTCAGTTACGCTTAAGTTCAAGATTGTATGCTAAAATGTTATATGCAATAAAAAAATCAAAGTATACTGGCAAAGATTTGTTAATTCGCCGTTACCTTTACTTCTGTTCCTCTAGTTTACAGCTCAAAACCATCTCTCTTTGAAGTGCGTAGCTCTTTAAAACATTAGTACAGTTTTGCCGATAAGCGATCATGATATACGATTCCAATGTGAATGATGACTTCAACAGGTGCTTGCGCACAATCCTATGAACATTTTTGTGCAGAATGATCATGAAAATGTTCATACGGTTACGTAAACTTTGTAGACACAAGGTGGAGGTGGCAGCTCACCCACCCGCATGGCATGGATGACGTCCCCGTCGCGCACGGTGGACGCGCGGTGGGCGGTGACGGGGGTGGTCCCGCCGCGCGCCGCCCTCTCCAGTGCGGCCTGCACCAGGCCCTCGCTCTCCGCATCCAGCGCCGACGTGCACACTAAATGTCATGGGACAATTTTGTCCCATAAAAGGTTTCGTTTTTAAACAAGACATAACTGTGATACAATTCGTAGCATAATCATGGGACAAATTGTATCTTGCATGTTACAATTTGTCCCACCTTTACGTTGCAAATTGTCCCAATGTCGTGTTTTGTTTAAAAACGTAATGGACGAAATTGTCCCATAGACATTTAGAGTGCGGCCTCGTCCAGCAGCAGCACGGCGGGGTCCTGGACGAGCGCGCGCGCTACGGCCACCCGCTGCCGCCGTCCGCAGGACAGCTGCGTGCCGCCCTCGCCCACAACCATCGTGCCGTAGGGATTTGAAGGCCGGTATTATTACCGGTAAGATTCGGTAAGTTACCGTTACTAACGGTAATATTACTCAACCTCGGAAAATGTGGCATTTTTCGGTAATTTTAACACCCTTAAAACTCAGTAACTCAGCTGTGTTGGTTGTTCGAAGTGACGAAAAGTTTACTTTTTCTCGTTACTACCAATTCTATGAACTAAATTCACCCTAAATCGCGTCCTGAAAGAGTTGTTTTGTGAATTCAATCACTTTGAAACATTTATTTAACTTTCAGCCGGAGGGCCGCCATAGGGAAGTACAATCCATAACGTTGTAACAATCGCTTTTTTCCTTTCATGAATCGTTTAAACAGTGTTTTGGCAATTCAAGTATTGCTGGAAATGACCACTGCCACGTCGAGAAAGTATTAACCCGTACTATTTTGATATAAACCCACTGTTAATCAATCTTTCCCACCATTACCAAAAATACCGGTCTGACCGGTATTTTTAAATCCTTAGCCGTAGGCCTGTGTGCACCGGGCACCCGAGGCACGGACCGTAATCTGTCGCTCTCTGTGAGTAATGACAATACCAGGTGATTCAGAAACGCCGCATTTTTTCTTGATTAGGCAAGCCCGCAACGCACGACGTTGGTTAGCGCGCAGCGACTGACGGCGGGGGAAGGTGAGTGGCGGAGCCTAGTGCCGCTCGTCCCAGCCAGCCGGGCCGAGCCGCTGTCGTCCGGAGCCGTCGGCCGCTAGGGGAGGGCGGGGCCATAGCGCCGGCAGCGCGCCCTCCGGCCGAAGAAAGAGAACTAGAGTGCGGCGTGCGTGTCTTGAAGGTGACTCACCCCTTCCGACAGTAAACCGGCAGCGGCGGCGGCAGCACGGACCGGGGCGCCGAGCCCTTCGCCTCTCTGATCCCCAGCAGGAACCGAGCTCTCCATCCCACGCCGCGGCTCTGGCGAAAAACACCTCAGCACCCTCAGATCCAAATCCCTTCCCCCTCCATCTCTCACACACTCTCTCTTTCCCTCTAGCCACTCTCTCCTACTGGCCTCTCGCTCCCGCTATTCAATGCCATCCCATCTCCATGGGAGAGTTCAGACTGTCTCCGAAACTCACGGAAAAAAAAATAGATTAGTTACGCCAGCTAAAAGTTAGCTGAGACGGCTGATGTGTTAGCTGGTAGCGGTTCAGCAGACCAGCTCAGTTGTTCCTGCCGTATATTTGTCCACTCTAGCTAAAATCCTGTTGGCCGTCGGGGCGAATTTAATAATTTGCTGCGACTGACAATCTGTGGTTAGCTCTGAGGAAAGAGACGCTTTTGTATCTCAGATCACGCCCTGGCCGTGCCAGCTGACCGCTACCTTAGCTGGTCTACTGACCCCTGAACGCATCAAAACACGGTGGCGCTCTGCTGTGAATTCAGCGAGCCTCGGACGAGCGCAACAAGCCTCGCGAGCAAGCCCGCGAATTCGGAAACCAGGTTGTGGACAACTCGACGAGTTCATATAACCGCTACCCTCGACAGGTGAGTGTTTATGATCTTCACGTTATCGTGATTTGAGGTTTTGTACGCACTTATAACTGGGAACCAGCGTCTCCGGGATAGCTGCTGGGAACCAAAACCAAACTCACCAAACTCTAGGATATTAAAGGGACAACGGGAAGGGGGGGGGGGACGAATGGAAAACACATTTTATTATTATATATGTGGTTGTCAACTCGCACAAATTTCTGGCCTTTTGTTGAACTTGTCGCAAATATGTCGAAAATACAGTTTGTGTGAAACATTTTTCAAATTCATTGGCCATCTAACTGTACCGCAGGCCTGACTGGTTGAAATGTTTGATTTCTTCCAATTGTTTATACCATTTTTTTTCCACAGTGCCAGAGTGACGTGAGAGCATCAACACGAATCCGCCTGATGTGGATCTTGATGCCTTTGGTAGTGATACAACAATTTGTACATCCCAAGAAATTTTCTTTGAAAATATTCGGTCTTATCTCTTACATCAGATGTATCATTCTTGATAGAAACTTAACTCACATATTAAAATCACCGAACAATTATGTTTACTTCTCTGCGTCTTTTGCAGAAAGTTAAAGATTGTTGGACTAGAGTAAAACATCAACTGGACAATGTCACAATCCCCGAGACACTAATAAATTTACAGGACTTTGCTGGTTTTGGCAATTTACATTCTTGGAGTGATATAATGGATTCTAAACAACCTGTAGGTGGCCGGACTGTCATTGAACAGATTGAAAGCTTTGCCCAGCAAGATGTTCCCGACATGGCTGAAGCTACAGACTATCACAAATATTTCGGAAACATCAGGGTGCAAAAATAGATTTCCATCCACCATTCCTGGGGCCAGTCTACTTCTCCTTTCATGCAAGATGATGCCGGCGTCGCTGAACCCCCGCTCACTTGCAGCACTTGTAGAAGGTTTGGCCAACAGCTGTTGGGCGATTTTCGCCAGATGCCGGAACGTCCCTGACCCCGCCCCGGACTGTAATAAAAAAAAAACAGGTGTGGGCTCAGAACTTTCGAAATAGCCTTTTAAGCGTAGTCCCGAAACGGAAGTAAAGAAAACGAGAAGAATGAGAAGTCGGCCAATGCGTGAATTATAATATTTATGCGGGCATTATTGAGGATTTGTGTGACATCAGGTGTCCGATTTTCCCCGTGCCAAGGGGAAAGTAGGAACGTCCGCAACGCACTCATTTGAGGCACAACACTGCCAATGCTCCGTAGCCGAATTTGTTGTCGGTTTCTCTTTCCAACCAGGTTGTACAAGTTTTATTTTATTGACATTTTTGTTTGTAAAAATATGTAGATAAATACGGTATGTATGCATATGTGGTTTCTATGGTTGTCCAATAAAAGTGTACAAGTGGTAATTACTTTTTAATTTAAAAAACATCCTATTGATACTTTGTGCCGTTCCAATTGGTAACTAACGAGATAAATAGGAAACTGGTACGAAAGAATAGGCTATGAGCCACGGCAAGCGAAGGGTCGAGCGGGCCGGGTCGCGACGAGAGCGCCGTCTGGTAGGCAACCACTCCGACACCCCCACTACTACCTCCACGCGCAGGCACCTCGCCCCTCCCGCGCCTGCCGCCCGAGACGACGTCACCGGCCGCTGCCCGCCCGGCCTCTGCCCGGCCACCGCGTGGACCGTCGGTTCTCGCCGGGCCCAGCTTGACACGGCCGGGTCCCACCCGACCCGAAGGTAGCCGGGTCGGCTCCCAGCCGACTCGCCTGCGGGCCGGGTCCGCTCGGAGCGGCCAGTCCCACCCGTTGCAGGTCTCTGCGTACGCCTACTTTGTGCATTTTAGAATAAGTGTAAAAATTATCTAAGAAACTAATTAAGAGACGGTACTCCAAACGTAAGGTTGACTCCGGTATTCTGGTAGGAAGATGTGGTCCGAATTTCAGGCTTCTACCACTAACCGTTCTCGAGAAATCGCACGGACAGACAAAAAGGGAGAGAGACCGACAGACACAGACAAAACAATTTTGACCCAGTCGGTCCAGGGCTTCGCTATCACTCCGCCAATTACACCTGAAATTAAGAAACAATTTTGCGTTAAAATAGTTAGTAAAACAATCGATAAATAATTGTCTTGAACCAAAATCTATAAGCTGAGCGAAATCTGTTGCGTGATATTTCTGAGAAGTCATTCAATGACAGGGTCACGGCCAACGCTGTCGCCGGGCCCGCTTTGAAAACTCGCTTCGCTCTCCAACATCACCCAGGTCACGAGTTCCGCCGGTCGTGCAGGGAGAGACGTCGCACGACGCTGCCGCTTGGCACGATCGTGCCCTATGAGGCGGCTATTTAAACAGGGACGGCCGCTTGCACTACAGTATTTCAACATGTTCTTCAAAGTGACTTTCGTGACATTGCTTTGCGTTTATGCCTGGGCAGGCAGCGCCGAGGTGAGTTGTTGAGGCATACCGAAGAGGATAAATGTATTACAAGTTACGCGTGCGCCAGGCGTGGAGTAGCGTAACGGGTTTCGCTCATCGTCAATCACTGTTCCGCCACTCCACGACTGGCGCACGCCTACCTTGGCCTACCGGCAGCTTTCTTGTGACGAGTAAGACCCTGCGGGGCCAACCAGTCAGTAAGACGCCCTCGTCGCTGTTTCCGCCCGGTCGCAGCTACGCTCATGTTCTGGTAGCCGGACGTATCTTGGATTGCCTTTTGTAATCGACGCAGCTATTCCTAAACTGCCCTTACCTGAGCCTAACCTACCCAGGTCTCCACTAACCTAACCGAGCGTAACCGACTCGAGTCACTGATCCGCTGCTCGACTCGAGGACGGGGTCCCTGTTCTCGAGACCGGAGGCTGTATTCATTCGCCGTACTTTACGATGCCTTTGTGCAGTGCCGCAAACCACATCTGTCACATAATTCTCGAGTTTCATGGATGGGGTCCCTGGTCTCGAGCCCAGTGGCTGTACTCATCCCCCCCCCCCCATGCCATCTGCACTAACGCAAAACGCATGTCTCTAAAACGCAAACTCATCTAAGTTGCTTGGTTCTCGAGTTAGAATGTGTGTACAATGTGGCTCTCGAGGACGGGGTGTAAGGTCTCGAGAGCGGTAGGCGTGGTGTGGGGCCTTTGTTTCCCATTGGCGCGACCTAAGTCCAACGTCGAAAATCGCAAGTCAGTACCTCATACCGTTCGAAAGATAGTTGACTCTCGAGCACGGGGTGCGTGGTCAGGGGAGAGGTCGTCCTAGTGGGGTGCCGTACCGTCTCTTCTGTTGCCACAGCCCGCAAATGCCAATGTCGAAATCCGCAGGTCGCTAGGCCGTACCGTTTAAAAGATGGAAAGTGGCTCTCGAGGACGGGGTGCGTGGTCTCGAGCCCGGTGTCATCGCCAAACGATCGCCATGATGACCGAACCCCTTCAATGGCCAGCGCTGCAAACCGCACCTCTCTAAGTGGCTCGGTTCTCCAGATATTCCCAAAAGTTTGCTTCAAATGGACGCCATCTTGGACCTCGAGCACGGGGGAGCGCGGAGGGGTTACTATGCACGTGCCTGAATTCCTTGTTCCATTTCACGGAAGGTCGGTTCTGTAGCAAATGTGGATAGGGGCCACCGTTTGGCCGTGAGAGGGGCTAGTCGAGGGCTGCGCAATCATTCATTTTTCGCTGAGCGATAGCGAAGCGCTTACCTGACTAGGCCAAAAATGTTTTGTCTGTGTGTCCGCCCGATTTCTCGAGAACGGTTTGACGTAGAAAGCTCAAATTTGCACCACATCTTTCTTGCATCATATCAGGGTCAACCTCCCCTCAGAGGCACAGCAGCTCAAGCGGTTAATAAGATAATTTTTACAAGTGGTCTGAAATTTGAAATCCGCCGTTCGGGTGACGTCGGTATGCGCCATGCGCTTGTCAGGAGGCGGAACATTGACTCGAGTGGGTTACGTTACGTTAGGTTAGTGGGGGCAGGTAAGGGTAGGTTGAGACTGGTCGAGTGGCATTAATAACGAAAGGGTGGTGCAAGACACGTTCGGAAGTTAGAACATGAGCGCGGTTGCAACCGTGCGGAGGAAGTGACGCCCGCAGGGTGTCCTACTGACCGGCCCGGCAGAGTCCTACTCGTCAGGGGACAGCCGCCGGCAGGCCAAGGTAGGCGTGCGCCAGGCGTGGAGTGGGGGAACAGTGATTCGTGGTGAGCGAAGCCTGTTACGCCACGACGCGGTCTGGCGTACGCCTATACCTTGTTCTTAATGGTATTTTATAACAATTGTAAAAATTCTCTAAGCAGCTACCTAAGATACGGTGCCCCAAATGTGAGGTTGACTCCGATATGCTGGTAGGAAGATATGGCCCAAATTTCAGCCTTCTACAACTAACTGTTCTCGAGTAATAGCGCGGATAGTCAGACAGACAAAACACTTCTGACCCAGTCGGTCCAGGGCTTCGCTATCGCTCAGCCAACAATAATTTCGTGTTCACGAGGGAAGCGCACCAGGCGTAAACGTGTAAGTCTCCGATATCGTTTGAAATATTGGTGGGTTGGCGGGTTAAGGATCGACTTCCCATGTTTTTATTTATACCAAGTACTATCGAGAATCTTACCAGCAATTCATGATGCAAAGCCTCCTTTGGATTGAACCACATTCATGACCCATTTCGCGCAACTTGTGCTTTGTTTCAAGCATAATTCTGAGTGTAGCAATGGAAATTTCCAGCGGGAGATTTCCATCAATATATTCATGAGGGAAGGCGGACGCAGCCCCCCCCCCCCCCCCCCAAATCCACTGCTTCCGTGCCGCCTAGAAAGGACCGTCGGGCCCGGGCCCTTTAGGGGATCGCTCAGCAGGCCCTTTCGACCACGCGAGGCAGGCCCTTCGGCGGTTGACGCGGCAAGCGTTTTCGGGTGGACCCACGCAGCACAACTGTGCCAAGCCTTCTTGATACGCGCGGTACATGTCCACATAAAGGCGTACCTCTGTAAACCCCCACTCCCTACGATGTAGGCATTCCGTGAATATGGCGTTCCGCAAGTAGTACTGAGGATACATCTCCCCATTTTCTTATTTCCGTTCTGGAGTTGGGGATCGTCGGCACGGCATACCGCATAGAACAACCCACGGGCCGACTCTTGGGCCCTTATCATCGAGAGAACAGGGCCCTTCATTGCACACGCTAAATAGGGAAGGGGCCCGGAGCCCTCGACCATGGCACCAGTCAATGGTGTGCGGTGTCGTAAAATCTTTGTCGTTATCCTTCGCAGGACCGTGGGGCCCGGGAAAGTGAGGGCAAGAGTCCGCCGCTATACATTCTTATTAAGCGTGCAAATTAAGTAAAATTCACAGAAGATCGGGAGCTTGCGGCTCGCTTTGCTCGCCGGAATGATTTTAGGCCCCTGTCATAACTACCGATCCGCTACGCCTTTTTTCAATCAGGGAGATGCTCCAACCATACGTTGACAACATTTCTCGCTTTGTCTAGAAACTGTAGATACTTACTTTTAAATACAATATTGCAATAGCCGCAAACAAAATGTGCTATGTCAAAAATTTCGCCTGCTGCGCTCCCGAAAGTGGCAAAAGTGCCATATTAGCAATTTTCTGAATATCTGGAAGATCGAATTTCGACGGGCCCTTTTTGGAGGTCTGAGCACCCCCCCCCCCTCCCTCCCCCCACGAAAGTGACTTACGGCGCCGCTGTCAGCAGCGCTGAACTCGTCTTCCTATGCTCGTTTCGCTGACCGGATCGGCACCAAATCCAGGCGGCCAGCACACCAGGTTCAAGCCAGGATCTTAAGAGGGGAAGACGACGGCACGCAGCCCGTTCTCGTCTTCTTCTTGTCTCCGCGACCTGTCCGCGGTCTCCTACTGGACTGCGCGTGCTCGTCTACGCTGGAAGACGAAATAACGACCGCTGAACGACGATGCGCAGCTTTCTGATACCATACAGGTGGTAGGGCCCGGCTAGCCCGGCGGCACGGCCCGCACGGACACATCGCCGGTGCGGCAGCGGCGCGGGCGGCTCTGTCGCCACGTGCTGCACGATCTCGTAATCGAAGTGTTGACGTACACAAACCACTAAGACCCCCCCCCCCCCCCTCCTACGTCAACACTCGTCGACAACCGAAGGACTCCCCCTCCCCCCTCTTCGTGTCGACGTAGATTATGGATGGCCCCTAAGCCGCCTGTGCGAGCCGGCCGGGCGGGAGGACTTGATGGAACACTAGCGCACGGGTGACGCGTGGCAGAACTAGGTCTTCGTCCGAGAGAGCGGTTCGCTCTGGGGCGCTCAGCGTACACACACTGTTAGGGATTGTCGTTTTAAAACGAATTTTTAAGGTAACTAAATTAATCAAGGAAACTTCGTAAAATAACGAAATTTTCTTGCGTACGATATCCAGTCATCAGGCATGTATGATGGGCTAAATTGACTTCCTAACAGTTGGGATGAAATGAAGAAAACATGTCGCAGCGTTATCCTCTAAAACTGAGGCTACTTGCCCTCTGTGCTATGGAAGGGACCTGCAAATCCCTCATGTTTTTCGTTAAAAAACGAAAATACTTCGTAAAAATGTTCGTTTAAAAACGAAGGTCTTCAGTTCCCAATTAATCAAACAATCTTCGTTTTTAAACGACTGAATTTTTTACAGTGTGCACCGTAGCCTTGCCACATCGTGGTCAGGTGTTTCGCCTTAACCCGGCCGAAATTGACTTCGTGATTTTACTTGCAGGCCGTCGGCTTCAAGGATGCTCAAGTAAACGACATTGACGACCGTGCGATTAAGTGTCTGGAGAAACTGCCGTCCAGCAAGCACCCCATTGAGCCATGGAATATATGCCGCCTCCGGGGCCGCGATATTCTGGGACCAAATACCCTTGCGACTGCATACATCAACACCATAGTGAACTGCCTTAATAAAGATTACAAGGGAACGTACCCGGCAGCGAACATCGCGACGGCTAAAACCTGTCTGATACAGGCAATGAATAAGCCCTTCAAAGGCAGTCGATGAGGTCATCGGTCCATCATGTACATCAGACCACATACGCGAAGTACTAACCGGTACCGAACGTCTAGTGTCCAGGCCAGATGCACACGCACCTGCAGCCACGGAGATCCGTGCTGTCGGAGGCGTTCGCTGATCTGAAGAAATAAAGTGAAACTCCACTGATTCCCTTGGCTCTTAGAATTCCCCCCACCCCCCTATCCGAAGCACAAGCCACATAAATGGGAAACTTTAAGGGGTCTTCGGGGATTGGCTTCCATAACAGAGGGCCTCCCGCTCTCGTCACTGTTAAAAATACATTGGGAATTCCTGAAGTCCTCCAGAAACTTTTTTACCAACTGATCCTTGGTTTTTTTCCAACGTACGACATATTGAGATTCACTGTGCTGAGAGCAAAATTCTGAGGCACATTTAATAGAGGACACATTGTCTTCCTCAATAGCCACAATATTATCACTCAAATTAACGCATACTCCCTGTGACAAGTGATTTTATTCGGGGAATTCCTGAAGGTCCTGTGGAAATTCACGATGGACTGTCGGAAATAAAATTACCAACTGATCCTTCATGATTTCCCAGACTTTTTTTTAACAGTGGTCAAGACACTTCAGAAGTAAAAAGTGGAACGTAATTTTTGTAACAATTAAAATCGCGATTATAGATTACATGATTCAGATAATTTTCACACATGCATTACAAGTATGCCAGTGCCAGTTAGATGAGGCGAATCAGCGACTGAAGTGGCTGAGTTTACGGTTATAGGATGTTTTACTGCAATCCTATCGGAGCCAAAGATCCAGTAAGTTGCTAGGGAGATGTGGTCCAAAACTGAGGTCTCTTCGAGTAACCCTCTTTGCCCCCCCCCCCCCGTGGATCCGCGCCTGATTGTACGTTTTGCCCTGTTCGTCATGTAGGGTGTAGGGTCTTACAACTCGTATACCCCCCCCCCCCCCCTTGGCCTTCACTGTTGCCTGGATTATTCTCCTTCCTGCCCCAAAAAGTGATGTTGTAAGACTGTGTGTGAAAGATATAATAATTTTTAAAGAAAAATAAAAATAGCTTTTGTTGGGTTCAGACATAAATATGATTTATTGCAATTTATATACAATTTACAAATCACATCGATGCAAAAACCCATGTATAGGAGCCTAAAATAATTTCAGAGTCCTAAACAAAAGTAAATCAGTCACAGCTAATGTGCGCATACTGAGAGCATCACTGATCTAGGGAAAGACAATGCATAAGTAGCAAGAAGGCAATTTTTAGACATTTTATCAAGTTCACGGCATCTCCTTTACAGGTAAACAATTCATAGAGATTGGCAAAGCCAGAATAATACTGAAAAGTCTCTAAACTAATTAAGGAAACGGTTTACAATACAACTGTTGAGAATGGATGAGCTAAATTAAGAGTGTTACATAAAGGCAAAGTTTTTAAAGTTACATCAACAATTTATGTTCTATGAATATAAAATACAGGATAAAGATCTGAACTGTTCCAAATAAATGAGAATGGGATCAACAGACACTAAGGGATCAGCTGAGAACTTTCACGAGGAAGCAATGGTAACAGGAGTGGACAGGAACGGTCTACCATTTCCATGAGGCACTGGCACTATATATCATAACCTTTCGTACACTGACGACTGATGTTAGCAACAGTTGGAATGCCTGGAAAAAGGTAAAGCATAATAATGATACATCTAACATATCAGTCTAAATAGTCATCTGAAGGCATTTCCGTATTCGCATGAAGTTTGGTGGCAACTTACATTAGAACTTTAGGTGCTTGACAATAAAGATTGCGGACTCAAACACCTGAGAGCATATGGAATGCCCCTCTACATGAGTCGACATTGATGTGCTCTGAAACAAAAAAAAATTAGACATTAGTTTGGCTACAGAAGCATGTTGATGTCAACATAAAACAAATCAATCAGAGATTGCTGCAGGCGTGTTACAGCCACACATTCCCCCCACAAGCAAAAGAATGTTTATAGGCAAATGAACTACTGACCAGGTTCAGCTCAACACGAGCCCAGCATAAATTTACACTCGGGTACAACAATGTGCTCAAAGCTTGTCCTTGTCACCTGAAAGAAGAACAGGAATTTGAATGAAAACAAATAGACGTATGAATAGACTACATAAACAATATTTAAATAGATGCTTACCTCATAATATTTGAGATGGTCTCGTTAGGGTAGAATCATAATATTGTAGTAGTATTATAACAGTGTATCACTTTTCCTTTCGTCTCCGGAGGGAGGAGCATCCGCGGTCCGTCGCCCCTCCTTTGTTCGCGCCTGTCCCTTTGTCAGCCATGCGACAGCTGGCGCAGCATGGTTTACGAGCGTTGACCGCCATCACAGATCAGGCGGTGCAGCCAGTGCAGTCTGGCCTGCACGCGCCGTCTCTCCCCTCCACGCATGTGCTCCCTTGGGGGAGGGGTCGCACCCTCGGAGACCACGTGCGCGACCGATCTGTGGCGGCTCCGCGGATGGGGTGACAGGGGGACCGCGGTTCCAGGGGGAGGCTGGATGACCAAAAGCTAGAGTATAAATACGGGAGTCTAGGGTAGCTCTGGGCAGTTCTCCCTTGGCTCCTGACCCGGACGGACGTCTCCTGTGACCCTCCGGCGCCCGAGAGAGAGAGGACGGCGAACTTCCGATTTCTGTGCTTCGCAGCTCTGTACTACGCTACGTCACTACAAAGGTATAATAAACCACGATGACGCTATTGCGCAACCAAATCCAATTCTATCATTTCCCGACTCCTGACTCCGTCCACTAATCGAGAACCCGAAGATACGTAGGTTGGCAAGCCCGGCCTACCCAACGCCACTTCATCGGGAGCCCCTATCACGATGACCACCGTCACCTCATCCACCGCTGCTATCCCCAAGCTGAAGGGGATAGAAGACTGGACCGACTGGAAGATGATGATGACTCTGGAGCTCGAGACAGGCGGTTGGGACTGGGCCAAAGGTACCCTCAGATTGCATCAGGAGTACACTAATTCTATATTGAAGGAATTTGGAATGGAAAATTGTGCAGGAAGGCCAGTGCCCTTGGAGCATAAAATGAAATTATGGGATTTCGAGATGGGCTATGATGGAGATTTCAAATACCAGAAGTTCATTGGCAGCCTCCTGCACCTCAGCACAAATACCAGACCTGATATTTCATATGCTGTTAGTTTTCTCAGTCAGTTTAACTCTTGCTATACTAGCACCCACTGGGACCTCGCCAAGGCGGTCCTTAGTTATTTAAAATTAAAACCACATTTCGGTGTAAATTATTCAAAATGCGCTAAACCTTCTTTTTCTTTGGTTGGGTATTCGGACGCCGACTGGGCAGGTAATCCCACTGACTATGAGTCTTACACTGGTTTCTGTTTCACCCTGGATGGCAATTTAGTGTCGTGGGAGAGCAGAAAAGAATGGTGTACTGCACAGTCCACAGCAGAGTCCGAGTCAATAGCCTTAGCGGAGGCTACCAAACAGTCACTATATCTTGGTCAGTAGGCTGACAGTTTGTTTGACTGCGGTGTGCAGATGGTCACCCTGTTCTGTGATGATCAGTCCGCTATCACCTTGGCAACTTCCGAAAACTATTTCAAAGCGAGATCTAAACACTATGGGTGTAGGATCCAACTCGCCAGAGATTGCCTCAAAGAGGGACTAATAGAATTAATTTACGTCGGTTCAAAGTCAAATCATGCCGACATATTCACTAAGGCCTTGGAGCGGACTGATCACGAGAAGGGCTGTAGATCATTGAACTTAAATATCGCATGAGTGTCCGTTTTAATTACCACGCTTGTATACTGCCTGCCTTGCTTTGCTTTGTGAATTTTTGTATGTACAGATTTTTATTTCTGCATGTACAGAGTCTATTTTGTCTATACCCCGTTCCGCCGGGCGCAACAGTACATCACGTCGCGGCTGCGGCCTCGGCGGGTCCCGGAGACGTCTCTATAAGCTCCGGCCCCCCTCCCCCTCCCCTCATTCAGGCGGCCGGGCAGCGGTGGACCCGTACCGTCCGTCCACCCGCATCACCCCCCCCCCCCCCTTCCCTCACCCGACTTCGGGGACCATTCCGGCGGCCGCGCACCCTTGCATCGGAGCCTTGCACCCGAGGGCTGCGCTGCCGAAACCTCCCGAAGTGTCACCTGCACCCCCCACCTCCCCCGCCGCACGACCTGCCGGCCCCCTCCGAGCAGGACGAGCTCCGGGATAGACCAGCGCCCCGGACTCCCAATCAGTCCACGGACAACACCATGCGAGGCCGCACCGCCTACTCCGCGACGTTCGCGTACCACGTCGAGCGGAGGTACCATCCGGGGTACACCGCTACCCCGGACCCGACCGTCTTCTCGGAGTTGCCATACCGCGGCCCGGCACTGGCGGTCCCGATCCGAGGCAGGGGCCCCGCGGCACCACCAGCGTGGCGGCATCGGGCCCCACCGTACCACCCGGCAGGCCGGCGCTGCCGGTTCCCACGCCGGCCGGCCCGACCCCGTCCGCCCTCGCCGCCACTCTCTCCGCCGCCCGACTCGGCCGGCACCCCATCCACGGAGTCCGCCGGCCCTGCTTCCCCGGCCCCCTCGGTGGAGTGGGTGGCCAGGCCACCACTGCCAACTCCGCCTCTGGTCATCCTCTCCGACGGCCCCGACGAGGAGGACGACAAGTCCGACTACTCGGACTACGACTCCACGGAGGAGGACGCCGACGACGACGAGTCCGACTACACGGACTACGACTCCACGGAGGAGGACGCCGAGGAGGACGACAACAACCACCATTCAACACATCCGCCGCCACCGCAGTCGCCTCCCGCCTCGGCGCTGCACACCGAAGACGTAGAGGCGATTGTCACCGCCTACCTACGACAGATCCGGGCCGACTACGACTAGGTAAGCCCGGTCTCCAAAGGCTAGGCGCGTGGCGTCATTTGTACATTCCCGAGATCGACCTCTTGTAAATACTGTGCATATAATTTCGCAGGGTCCATGTTTAGATTTAAGTGTACATGTTGCATGCTAGACTAAGTGTATAATTTGCATGTTAGGTTAAGGCATGTTTTCGGCTACGGCCGGTCCCAATGATGATACAGATTCTTTCATTCTCTTGCCTTCTGAGGGACATTAATTTTAACTCCGCTCCGGCGGCCTCAATTATAATAGGCCACGGCTCCAGCCGCGGCGCGCGTCAAGAACGCATAATTTATAGCTTAAGATTAATCTCCTGTGTGGTAAATAGCCCATCTTTGTGTCACATATGTATACGAATGTAAACTCGGTTTCCCGACCTCGTGAGCGAACAGCTCGGGTACCCATATAAAGCCTCAAACGCCTTTCAGGCGCAGGCGCACCGCGGTACACTTCCCCGCGGGCACCCGGCGCCTTGTATATATATATTAATACTAATTATGTCGTGTGTGCCTTATGTGTGTTAAATTGGTTTAATTTCAATCTCTAAACCCTTTTGGTTCAGCCCCGTCCGCGATTGTACAAATTGCCGCCGGCAACCACCGTGCCTTCCGTCCACTATATGTATATATTTCTGTTCTAACTCATTTCCCCGTGCTTGGTTGTGTCGTGCCATTTATTCAATGTCCGCTTAACCGGCACCGACCGCACGGCCCTAGTGTTTTTTTTTTCTCTTTTCATGTGTGTATGTATTTGTTTTGGTTTTTTCTCAATGAGTCGGTCACCTCTGTAATCTGTGCCACTCCTTTTGCTCTGTGTGTGTTTTGTATTTTTCTATTTATTACGATTATTTTTTTTCGCCTCTCTCTCTCGGAGCCCTGCTTCACGAATCAATTGGTCCCGCCTCGGCATCCCACGGGCGTGGGGGAGGGGTCGCACCCTCGGAGACCACGTGCGCGACCGATCTGTGGCGGCTCCGCGGATGGGGTGACAGGGGGACCGCGGATCCAGGGGGAGGCTGGACGACCAAAAGCTAGAGTATAAATACGGGAGTCTAGGGTAGCTCTGGGCAGTTCTCCCTTGGCTCCTGACCCGGACGGACGTCTCCTGTGACCCTCCGGCGCCCAAGGGAGAGAGGACGGCGAACTTCCGATTTCTGTGCTTCGCAGCTCTGTACTACGCTACGTCACTACAAAGGTATAATAAACCACGATGACGCTATTGCGCAACCAAATCCAATTCTATCATTTCCCGACTCCTCACTCCGTCCACTAATCGAGAACCCGAAGATACGTAGGTTGGCAAGCCCGGCCTACCCAACGCCACTTCATCGGGAGCCCCTATCACGATGACCACCGTCACCTCATCCACCGCTGCTATCCCCAAGCTGAAGGGGATAGAAGACTGGACCGACTGGAAGATGATGATGACTCTGGAGCTCGGGACAGGCGGTTGGGACTGGGCCAAAGGTACCCTCAGATTGCATCAGGAGTACACTAATTCTATATTGAAGGAATTTGGAATGGAAAATTGTGAAGGAAGGCCAGTGCCCTTGGAGCATAAAATGAAATTATGGGATTTCGAGATGGGCTATGAAGGAGATTTCAAATACCAGAAGTTGATTGGCAGCCTCCTGTACCTCAGCACAAATACCAGACCTGATATTTCATATGCTGTTAGTTTTCTCAGTCAGTTTAACTCTTGCTATACTAGCACCCACTGGGACCTCGCCAAGGCGGTCCTTAGTTATTTAAAATTAAAACCACATTTCGGTGTAAATTATTCAAAATGCGCTAAACCTTCTTTTTCTTTGGTTGGGTATTCGGACGCCGACTGGGCAGGTAATCCCACTGACTATGAGTCTTACACTGGTTTCTGTTTCACCCTGGATGGCAATTTAGTGTCGTGGGAGAGCAGAAAAGAAAGGTGTACTGCACAGTCCACAGCAGAGTCCGAGTCAATAGCCTTAGCGGAGGCTACCAAACAGTCACTATATCTTGGTCAGTAGGCTGACAGTTTGTTTGACTGCGGTGTGCAGATGGTCACCCTGTTCTGTGATGATCAGTCCGCTATCACCTTGGCAACTTCCGAAAACTATTTCAAAGCGAGATCTAAACACTATGGGTGTAGGATCCAACTCGCCAGAGATTGCCTCAAAGAGGGACTAATAGAATTAATTTACGTCGGTTCAAAGTCAAATCATGCCGACATATTCACTAAGGCCTTGGAGCGGACTGATCACGAGCAGGGCTGTAGATCATTGAACTTAAATATCGCATGAGTGTCCGTTTTAATTACCACGCTTGTATACTGCCTGCCTTGCTTTGCTTTGTGAATTTTTGTATGTACAGATTTTTATTTCTGCATGTACAGAGTCTATTTTGACTATACCCTCTGGATCAGGTTTTCTCCTAAATAAGGTTTCCCTGGTTCCTAGCGCCAAATGGAGAGGTCAAATTTCTTAAGAATGAACATATAATTCAATTTTTTTTATTTTTGGGCTGGTTGCGTATTTTATTCTTACGAGTGCATCATTGTAGAAATTCCGCATTAAGGGGGAGTGTTGTAAATATTAATGCTTCATTTCTCCTTTGTACATTTATTGTTCTTTTGCTTTTGAATTCATCCGCCACACTGCCTTGCACTAACACCCCCCATAGTTTCTTCCTTCACTTGTTTGTATGCACTGCCTTGCTTGACTGCCAATAAACCACAAGGGCTCGTTCACTTGGCTCGCAGCTTCCAGCCTAAACGGTTGTGTTATTCTCCCTGCTTCCCTGCACCACATCCTGCAATAGGTCTTTGCTGGAAAAACTTAGACACGGCACACACATAACTTTACAACAAGATAAAGGTAGGCCTGTTTACGTAGCTCAAAAATCCGACATAAGCCCTCATGTCCATGTCCCAATGACTGCCCGTGAGGCCATGGAAAGCCGTGAATCAATATTCTGGGTCAAAGCCATGGAGGATGAGTCACAATCCTTTAATGATTGTAAGGCTTGGACCTTGGTGGCCCCTCAAACTACAACAAAACTAGTGAGAAATAAATGGGTTTTCAAGAAGAAAACCAGCCCTGACGGTTCAACATTATTTCGTGCTCGACTTGTTGCCAAAGGATACACACAGACCTACGGTGTGGACTACTATGAAACTTTTGCTCCTGTTGTCAAGCGACCTACCCTCAGACTGCTCTTCTCACTTGCAGTAAATTTTGATTTAAAAATTGGTCATTTAGATGTCAAAACAGCTTTCTTAAATGGTGACTTATTGGAAACTGTGTACATGGCACAGCCTGAAGGTTTTGTGGCTGGAGGTTGTGAAAACCATGTCTGTAAATTACATAAAGCGGTTTATGGTCTAAAACAAGCTGCCAGAAGTTGGAACTTGAAGGCAGATAGTGTTAAAAGCTCAAGGGTTCGTCAATTTTTGGGATAAGCCTTGTGTGTATATTAAAAGGAAAGAAACCTCACTCATTATTATAGCTCTATATGTTGATGATTTTTTCATATTCTATGACTGCGACTGGGGAAAGAATGAATTGTTAAAAATTCTGCAATCTCAATTTAAAATAAAAGATCTGGGGGAGGCCAAGACTTGTCTGGGAATGAGAATCGAGAGGGACTGGGAAAATGGCACACTCCTTCTTCACCAGGAAGAATACATTAACTCTGTTTTGGCCAAATTTAATATGCAAAATTGCAAAATGTCAAAACTCCTATGGAATATAAACTGAAAGTGAAAGACTTAGAAGGTCCGCCTCCAGGAAAAGGCAACCTGCTACGCCGGACAGACCAACCGGCCGACTACGTGTGTGTGTACGTGTAAATCGAAATGGCTCAGGACAAAGACATGTGGTTTGATGATTCGTTTGAATGGGACTGGATACACCACAATGAAGACAATGCTGAGCTGGAACAGTTTATGTTAACTTTTGAAATGCCTCAATATGACCTTGATTTTAGCGGGGACACGTTCAGGCCTAACGGGGCCTTCACCCAGGAAGCCGCGGGCAGGGCCCTCGGCCCTGTCCCGGTCGTTGATCTTGATGCAACGACATTAGTATGGCCTGTGTTGCACAGGTGGTGGCCGGGCCGCGCCGACCGAGAGGATAAATCACGGTGCGGCCGGGCCGGAGGGCAGAGTGAGCTCGGAGCTGCAGAGTGGAACATCGTGCGTGAGGCCGCCGTCCAGAGTCCATGAGCATGTGGTTTGATGACTCGTTTGAATGGGACCGGATACACTACATTGAAGACAACCCTGAGCTGGAACAGTTTATGTTATCTTTTGATATGCCTGAATATGATCACGATTTTAGAGAGGACACGTTCAGGCCTAATGGGGCCTCCACCCAGGAAGCCGCTCTTTGATCGTGATGTAACGACATTACTGATGAGCGACCTCGGGGAGACATCTCTGGAGATGTCGCTCCTGAACGACACGTTCAAGTATGGTCTGTGTCGTCAGGTGCACAGGGTTCAGGGGTGTCTCTGTGGCGGAGACGGCTGTGTCGGGAGCCATGGGAGGGCTTTTTGTAGGTGTGGGACCGAGAGTGTCCTGGATCTGCCCTCGGGCTTCGACTATCTCGCCTCACCGTCCCTTATAGACCTGGTCAGTTCGGTTGACGAGGCCATGAGTGGCGAGGAGAAGGAGGTACCCGTGGTGACGTTACGCGACTCTGACTCCTCGGACTCCGGCTGTGGGACAGGTACTGGTAATAGATCGGTAAGTGACGATGATGATGAGGTAGTCGTGGTCCCTGGACGCAACCGAAGGCGGTTTTTCAGCTCGAGTAGCGATTCTGATGACGACGAGGTAAGAAGACACCGCGGTCCGAAGCGAATGAGACTTCTCAGCTCGGAAAGTGAGTCAAGTGTAACGAGTAGGGATGATGATGGTGACGCAGATAATTATCATGATGATGATCACAACAGTGATGGCGATGATGAGGGTAATGGTGGTCATGAATCTAGTGACAGTGGTGAAAATGATGCTGATGGCTACCATGATGATCCTTACGGGGGTGAAGCTGCTGATGATGACCACCTAGTTCATCAGCATGACGATGATTCCGGATTAGGGAAATCTTTTAACACTAATTCTTCGGGAGCGTTTAGTCCTGGAGATGGGGATATCGGGGTGGGGCGGGAGAGGGGCTGCCGAGCCCAAATGCTGAGCGGCGGGTTGAAATGTTAAATTATGATTTCAACGAGCTTCGCTTTGAGGTGCTGCCACGGCCTTCGGATATCCCGGCTCTGGACTGCATATATCGGGTGGTTGAGCAGTTATTGGAACAATCGTGGGTGTGTGTGGACGACGATGATTACATCGGTTTGGAGGTTTTCGCCCCAAACGGAGACGCTGATGGTAAGGAGTTCCGAGCCTTCCACATTCCAATCACCCAGAAGCAGAACATTGACGCCAGAACCATCATGGATAGAATAGCCGCTTTGAGCCAGAGCAACCAAAACTTGTTTGTAACAGGACAGATCCGTATGAATTTTTTGTACCAAAGAGTGCCGACCGGTGGTCGTCAGCCCACTCCCTGGCGTCAAGCTGACCATGAGCTCTTTACGGGGCGTAAGAAGTCACTGTTATCGATTAACACCTCTAATGGTAAACGATACTGCTTCGTGAGGTGTCTCTTGGAATGGGAGGCATACCAGGAGTGGTTGCCGGCCAAAGCGGGTGGTAATGAAGCCGCTGTGCGGGAAGCGTGCCGTAAGAAAGACCGCCAGAGGAAGGGGGCTCAGCGTAAACGGTGTGTAAAGATCATTCGGGATGCCGGTCTGGATCCTCGAGAGGTTTTCAGAAAAGGAGTGTCTGTGATCGACATGCCCCGCTTCCAGGACCTCTTTCCAACGTACAACATCCTGGTGTTTGGTAACCGAGATCTTTCGGAAGTTTTGTTTAAGGGGAACCGGGAAATTCGCGACCCCATGTTTACACTGCCGATCTTACTTGACCCTATTGCGAAGCACTTTGACTTCATCACCAGTTGTTCTGGTGTTGTCCGCAGTTGGTGCGCCCCCTGCACATGCATAGCCGCGGACACCCCGCGTGTCCCCCCCCCCCCCCCCTCCCCGTGCGTGTAGCTTGCCGCCGCCACACGAGTGGCACGTGCTCAACCAGAAGCACGGCCCGCCTGATGGCCTCAGATGGCCACTAAATATTTTTTTTTATTTCCAAATATTTTTCTTCGACCCCCCCCCCCCTTCCCCCCTTCTTTATCTTTTGCTCTGCGGCCTATCCGCTCTTTGCCTATCACCGAGTCGAGAGGCGCCGTCCCTCTCACCTGGACCGCTGCGAAAATTCGCCGCTGCAGCGCTGGTGTCGGCACCCCGAAATTTTCCGGAGCTCCTTAAAAGGGCGCCCTCGGCCTGCAGAGGCACCACTCCTCTCCGACGCCTCAACAAGTCACCATGCAAGCCGAGTTCCGTACCGAGATCAGCCAGTACGTCATTGAAGAAGTCCAGGCTGTCAGTGTCCGTCTACACCGCCTCCAGGAAAAGGCAACCTGCTACGCCGGACAGAACAACCGGCCGACTACGTGTGTGTGTACGTGTAAATCGAAATGGCTCAGGACAAAGACATGTGGTTTGATGATTCGTTTGAATGGGACTGGATACACCACAATGAAGACAATGCTGAGCTGGAACAGTTTATGTTAACTTTTGAAATGCCTCAATATGACCTTGATTTTAGCGGGGACACGTTCAGGCCTAACGGGGCCTTCACCCAGGAAGCCGCGGGCAGGGCTCTCGGCCCTGTCCAGGTCGTTGATCTTGATGCAACGACATTACTGATGAGCGACCTCGGGGAGACATCTCTGGAGATGTCAAGATGAAGCTTCGGTCAGGTAGGGTTTTGCGGTTTAGGAATAGTAGGAAAGTTCGGCGTCTCTGTTGCCGCGGGCCGACGATGGTGGTGATTATTCGCCCGGCTGCGGGGCTGCGATTTGCGGAGCTAGAGATGCGCAATAGAATCATTCCTAGTTCGGACAAACGCTTGCCCCTCCGCCGGGAACGTATTCGTGCCGACCGTTAAGGACGACCCCTCGATTAATTAACAGATGGTTGGGAATTTGTCGTACTAGCAACCTGTGTAGCTAAAGCCGGATGCAGCTGGGCCGACATGTGCCCGGCGCGGTGTTATGACGAGCCTCGCCTGTGGTGTAATCAGGAGATGCTGGCCTTGATATCGCGTCGTGTCCATCCAGGCTACGTCTAGTGGCTATTTCATCAAAGTGCAAGTTCCTGGAAATCCTGACCGGGCAGGCGCTGCGCCGCATTGGACTAGGCCAGGACGCCTCGTGCAATGCCAGGTTCGTCGCGCAGCACTGAGAGAGACGTGCCGTACCGTGCCTTGCCGTGCCATGCCAGCCACCCAACACCGAACGGAGGCACCGGTCAAACGCCACGCTACCGGCCAAGGACCGCGGCGGCCCAGCATCAGCAGCCCGCACCGGCGGCCCGGCATCAGCAGCCCGCACCGGCAGCCCAGTACCACCGGCTCCGCCCGGCGCAACACGGTGACGAGCGGAGCCGAACCAGGAGCGCCAGCGCCACCGAGCCAGCCGAGCCAAGGCAGACCCGGCGAACCGCGTCGAGCCGGCCGGGCCCCGAGTAGGAAGGAGACACGGTGTAGGGAGATACGGTGGCGGCACGGCTGCAGCTGCGGCTACCTGCGGGCGACCCCAGAAGTGGGGCCCTCTGCGGTTTCCCCTGCCGGGCGCCGCAGCGCTGCTGTCGTTAGGAGGCGAGCTGCAACACCCGTCCCGCCTACCTGCGAAGGGGGCCGCCGCCTCGCGCGCCGGCCGCCGCGACCCAGCTTAGCTCAGCTCGACTCTCTCCTTCCCGCCAGCTCCCTCCCTACCCCGCCGCCCCCTCTTCTCCCCGCCACTCGAGTCGAGCTGAGCTAAGCTGGGTCGCGGCGGCCGGCGCGCGAGGCGGCGGCCCCCTTCGCAGGTAGGCGGGACGGGTGTTGCAGCTCGCCTCCTAACGACAGCAGCGCTGCGGCGGCCGGCAGGGGAAACCGCAGAGGGCCCCACTTCTGGGGTCGCCCCAGGTAGCCCCGTGCCGCCACCGTATCTCCCTACACCGTGGAAGGAGAGGAGCGCCGGGCCGTGCGCGCGCTCCGAGCGGAACGGGTACCGGTGGGTACCGGCGCATCGGGCGGACGAGGCCGTGAGACGGAACGAAGTGGAACAGCAGCCGGCGCGCCGCTCACCGTCGCTACTCCTCGGCATCGAGTACCTTGGGCTGGTCGCCCGGCCGGTGTACCGCGGCAACGTCGGCTGTTGCGGCCGGATAGTACAACGGGTTGTGTCCGCGCTGTCTCTTCCCTTAGGACATCGAGCAGGAGCCTATGCCGCTAGTGTTTAAGTTTTGTGTTTTCAGTTTAAAACATCATTGTAAGGTTCAAAAGTAATTCCCCAAATTGCATTGTTCAGATTTATTCCGAGGCTCGCTGCCTGTCCCTGAGTTCCCCCGCAGCCCTGCCCGCCGGAGCCGGGCCTGGACGTGCCGCGGAGCTCGACTCGGCACGCCGAGCCGAGCCGGGGCCACGCGCGCCGCCCTGAGGACCCCGCTCGGCCGGCGGAGCGCCGGACGCCGAGCGCCCGCCCGGGGGCTGTCTCCGCATCGTGTCAGCTGCAACTAGGACGATACGGCAACACCCTGGTGTCATCACGGCGCCCTTTCGGAGACCGCCGTCCTGCCGCCGGCGCACAGGTGGTGGCCGGGCCACGCCGACCGAGAGCATAAATGACGGCACGGCCGGGCCGGACGGCAGAGTGAGCTCGGAGCTGCAGAGTGGGACATCGTGCGTGAGGCCGCCGTCCAGAGTCCGAGCCGTGAACGAACTTTGTTCTGAGTTGTGTTGTGCTGTTGTGCTAAAGTGCTGTGTTGTGATTTACGGCGGTTTGTCGGTGAGTGATCTGATCTACAATAAATAGTGATGGTTAAAATAGTCAGCGATCCGAATTGTAATTCCAAATGTCGTGCCTAAAGACAAATCCCCGAGTAGAATAATTTCACCACAAGATGAAGCTTCGGTCAGGTAGGGTTTTGCGGTTTAGGAATAGTAGGAAAGTTCGGCGTCTCTGTTGCCGCGGGCCGACGATGGTGATGATTATTCGGCTAGATTAGCGGAACTATGGAGAGGGGGGGAGGCGCAAGGGGTAAGAGCAACGTGAGAAATAGCGAGACACACCCCAAGAGCCACTGCCCGCCAAGCCGGTGGTTCGCCAAAATGAAATAGGCACAACACTATCCCGGCGGCTGGTCAAAGGCAATGGCCTCCTCTCCCTCACTGGCCAAGCACGAAGGCCCAAATCGCGGCTGCCTACCTTCTCGGCGCAGCCGGGGCTGTTACATCAGGTGGTGGTAGTGATGGTTAGTGCTAGGGCCGGGAGTACAGTCAGGGTACAACAGACGCTCATACCGGAGCTCATCATTAGTTAAGAGAAATAGCGAGACACACCCCAAGAGCCACTGCCCGCCAAGCCGGTGGCTCGCCAAAAGGAAATAGGCACAACACAGCCAATATGTACAAATTACTGCAAAAAAATGTGCAAATTCGTACATAATTATGTACAAATTCGGCTTGTGTACAATTTTGTAAATAATTACGTATGAATTCGTACGTTTACTATGTACGTTTTTACGCATCCATAATTATGTACACAAACTATTCGCACACCCTTGCGGACAAATTCATACATAATTATGGATGAATTCGTACACAATTATGGATAAATTCGTACGCAATTATGCATGTTTAAAAACGTACATAATTACAGTAATTTAGCGTGGACGTTAGACGACTCCTGGTCCTCTCGCTCCGGCTGTGGGACAAGTTCCTGTAGGACCTTCAATTCAGTGTGGAAACGAGCTGGGCCAGATGACGGATGAACTGTCCAGCTATGGGATCGGTACAACACCACCAGCCTGAAGGAGGACCCCACGCGGAGGCCGCCATAGGCGACTACCAGTGCGGATTCCGTAGGGGTCGGTCGACGATGGCCCAAATATTCACCCTCCAACCAATATTAGAGAAGCAAACGAGGAAGCAACTAGAAACACACATAGTCTTCGTCGACTTCCAGAAGGCCTACGACTCCATTCACCGAGAAAGCCTCTGGACAGGCATGCGGGGGCTGGCATCCCCAGCAAGCTCATCGCGCCGCTCTCCAGATGGCGGCCAGTGGTAAACTTTCCCCATATTTTCTGCCGCCTGGCCAGCTCAGCGAAGTCCTACATAATATTCTGCCTAGTTTGAACGGACTACAGTTTCCCACCCCGCTGCACCCTAATCGGCTGTACGATTTTTATCAGTACGCAGAAGTTCACGCCGGACTGCTTCCCGCCGGCGAGTTACGTCTTTTTGTATCAATCCCACTCAAAGCACCGAACCGCGTGTTTAAT
>CM049604.1:9408133-9425744 GCA_026979955.1 Megalurothrips usitatus | reverse complement strand
TCGCTTCGGACCGTGGACCCGTCGTCATCAGAATCGCTACTCGAGCTGAAAAACCGCCTTCGGTTACGTCCAAGGACCACGACTACCTCATCGTCATCGTCAGTTACCGATCTATTACCAGTACCTGTCCCACAGCCGGAGTC
Organism: Megalurothrips usitatus; assembly: GCA_026979955.1. Classification (NCBI taxonomy): domain Eukaryota; kingdom Metazoa; phylum Arthropoda; class Insecta; order Thysanoptera; family Thripidae; genus Megalurothrips; species Megalurothrips usitatus. The sequence goes on along the minus strand of CM049604.1, from coordinate 9,425,601 downwards.
CGAGGAGTCAGAGTCGCGTAACGTCACCACGGGCACCTCCTCCTCCTCCTCGCCGCTCATGGCCTCGTCAACCGAACTGACCAGGTCTATAAGGGACGGTGTGGCGAGATAGTGGAAGCCCGAGGGCAGATCCAGGACACTCTCGGTCCCACACCTACAAAAAGCCCTCCCATGGCTCACACAGCCGTCTCCGCCACAGAGACACCCCTGAACCCTGTGCACCTGACGACACAGACCATACTTGAACGTGTCGTTCAGGAGCGACATCTCCAGAGATGTCTCCCCGAGGTCGCTGATCAGTAATGTCGTTACATCACGATCAAAGAGCGGCTTCCTGGGTGGAGGCCCCATTAGGCCTGAACGTGTCCTCGCTAAAATCGTGATCATATTCAGGCATTTCAAAAGATAACATAAACTGTTCCAGCTCAGCATTGTCTTCAATGTAGTGTATCCGGTCCCATTCAAACGAGTCATCAAACCACATGTCTTTGTCCTGAGCCATTTCGGTTTACACGTGCACACTCACACACGCAACGTGTTTTACTTTGTCAATAAAAGGACTATTTTTTTTATATTTAATAGAACACACCTTATTTAATTAATATGATAGATATGAATTTGTATACAGTCGTCCTCGGAAATATTTTGTAGAAGGTCGCGTGCGACTGGCCATCGAATCCGATCAAGGCCACTCGCCAACGCTGGAGCTGCAACGTGCGAAACGTGCATTTCCAGACACAATCTTCTAAGGTCTAGCAGCGAAGCCCGGATAGCCGATGCAGTCGGTATATGGGTATGATACTCTTTTGTTGTAAGGTTAAAAAATTTTCGGCTCCCTTGCAGACCCACAGCGACCAGTCCAACAGAACGTTGCTGTCGGCGGAGCCAGGTAAAGTCTTGGCCCCTGCATAGAAGGGCAAAGCCCCTGCCTAATTTTAAGTTGCGACTGACACAGTGTGCAATCGGCGTTCCCTCTGGGGAGCCGAACACGTCCCCGAAATGCTCATAAGCCCCCATGATCTGAAATAAACAAAGAAGTGCGGCTCTCACCAACGCCTGGCCTCCTCCACGCCCCGTAGCACGAACTTCCCCAGTTGCCTATGTAGTGTGGCACCTGCCATCCTCCGCACGACCTGGTTTTCAAAGGCCTCATCGGTAATGTCGTTGCATCAAGATCATCGACCTGGACAAGGCTGAGAGCCCTGCCCGCGGCTTCCTGGGTGGAGGCCCCATTAGTCCAGGTCTAGCAGTCAGGTCTAGCAGCGAAGCCCGGATAGCCGATACAGTCGGTATATGGGTATGGTGCTCTTTTGTTATAAGACTAGAAATTGTTCGGCTCCCCTGCAGAGCCACAGCGACCAGTCCAACAGAACGTTGCTGTCGGCGGAGCGAGGCAAAGTCTTGGCCCCTGCATAGAAGGGCAAAGCCCCTGCCTAATTTTAAGTTGCGACTGACACAGTGTGCAATCGGCGTTCCCTCTGGGGAGCTGACCACGTCCCCCAAATGCTCATGAACCCCCATGATCTGAAATAAACAAAGAAATGCGTCACCACCAAGTCAAATGCCTTATATACGTGACTGTCGGGGCAGCGGTTCAAGCCTGTCCCACGGGGTACCTAACAAGCTACTCTGATCCAAAATGTCACTTAAGTAGAGCCCTTAAAGGGAGAAGAACCCTGTTACCGCCTGGGGGTAGGCAGACATTGGACACACGTGTCAGTCTGCTGCCTACCCCCAGGCGGTAACAGGGTTTTTGACGTTGAACACGAACGGAGAACTCGTTAAAACGAATCCTCCGCTCTTGCGGCTTGGCTGGGGTAAATTCTGGTGCCTGCAGAAACTTCGTTAGCCGCTACGCCGCTAATATTTTTGGCGAGGCACAGCTTCGCGGAGCCGTCCTTCTCCAGGTCAACCAGGAGAGCGGCCGCGCAGCAGTCGAACCGCTTCCTCTCCTTTTTGCCCTGGTAGCGGACGACGTAGTGCCTGCGAACATTTTCACACTTTTTCCGATGCGTAAAGAGGCCCCTTATTTTTTTCGGAACTCGGGTACCTCCTTCTCCTCCTCGCCACTCATGCTCGTCAACCGAACTGCAGGTCTATAAGGGACGGTGTGGCGAGATAGTCGAAGCCCGAGTGCATGTCGGGACCCTAACTTAGCGTGCCCGTGTCGTGTCGGGTCGGACCTGTGCTAATACGGCTTTTTTCAGTTGAGGCAGCCCGGTAACGGGGTAGCCGTGGCCTCCAGCGTCAACCATTGCAGAGAGCGGAGCCTCGGGCGTTGCGGCAGCTTCGGAAGCCCCAGGGGGTTCCTCTCGGCTTTTTGCAGTTGGCAAACAGGCGTGTGACTCAGGGACTTCGGCGGGAGGGCTCGCGAAGGGGCCGCGGGGGTCGCGGGCCTTCCCACAGCAGCTGCACTGGTTCCTCGCTTCCGCAGGCGGCGTCGTCGTCGCGGAACAGGGTTCCGCGGCCCGGCGTCCTCGGACGAGGAGGAGACGACGACGGGGGCGGCGTCGGCGCCGCTGAGGTCAAGGCGGCGTCTGGCTGGGGCGGGCTTGGGGGCAAGCCGGGCACTGTCTCGTACTCGCGGTCAAGCGCGCAGAGCTCTCCAAGTAGGAGGGTGATGTTCGCAATTCCGCGCTGGGCCTCGGCGGCGGCCTCGAGGTAGGAGGCCGGGTGTGGGCGGCCGTTGAACGCGGTTGCTGCATCCTGGAGGCGTCGTAAGCGGACGGCGACAGCTTCACTTTCTTCGATGACATACTGGGCGAGTTGCGCACGGAATTCAGAAAAATAAAATTGCATAAGGATTATGCTACTTGGAGTGGCGAGCGAAGACTGGTGCCTCTGCAGTGTCCGGGCGGGCTTATAAGGACCCGGGGATTTTCGGCGAGGGGCGGGCCGACACTAGCGCTGCAGCGGTGGTGCGGCGGTCCAGCGAGAGGTGACAGGGCGCCGGACGTCTCGGCGTTCCCGAAGTCCCGGCTTTCGTCGTGTTGCAGACTACTCGCTTGAGCCGGCGGCGGCACCCAGATGAATGGCGGCGGCGGCGGGCGGTAGGCTGTGACAGACAAACAGAGCAGCATCAACTTCTTGGCATGAGAACCCACATCATAAAAAAATAATAACGTTATGTTAGGAACGAAAAATGAAAAAAAAAATTACTTTAAAATAGTAATGAACGCAAGGGCTGGCCGCGGGGGTGGAGTAAAGAAGAAAACCAAACGAAAACGGACAAAGATACCTAACCCGGCTCGAGAGTGCCACACGAGAGAACAAGAAAACGCTAAAGTTCAACTATTTTTAGCGGGGATGGTGGCAACTCTACGATCGGGGAGGTAGGGCGAGAGAGAGAGACGGGGCGCGGGAGTATGGCGGCAGCTTCGCGTCTCTCCCTCCGCCTGACATTCTTGTCCGACCCGGTCTGCGTGGCTACCGAACGCACTGTTTTGCGACTGGCCGCGCTGTGGGTGGCCAGCAGAAGCGAAGTTAATTCGGCCAGCATGCGCCGACCGAAATGGTAAAACTCGGGACGAAACCCGCCGGAAATGGTACCCGAGATTGTGGAAATTTTGTGAACGATTGGGTATAACTCGTCAGCCAGCCCGTGCGACGTTAAAACTATAGCCTCTATTCCACGACGCATCTCACCTGTTATTGCCGCGTCCTGCAGGAAGGCCCACTGGTCCGCTGGGTTTGCGGAGGTGGGTGGCGGCGAGGCGGCGTCTGCGCTTGGGGAGGCGGGCCGGGCGGCGTCCGGGGCAGCGGCGGCGGTGTCCGGGGTTCCGGCGTGGGCTGCGTCCGAGGCAGCGGCGGCGCTCGGGGCGGCGGTGAGGGCGGCAGGCGGAAGTTTAGTGGAAGATCCACGCATCTTCTTCGGAGGTCCACCCGGTGGGGGAGGGGGGGTCGAGCGGGATGTAATCCCACTCGTCGCTGGCCGTGGTGGACTCGTAGCCCGCCGGCGTGTACCTCGTGGCTCTGGCTGTTGTCCTGAATGGACCGTTGTAGGCTGGCTCTGGCGGCGGGGCGACAGCGGCCGGCGGGGCGGGCGGTGCTGCGACGTCCTCGATGACTGGGACCGGCGGGAGGGCTCGCGAAGGGGCCGCGGGGGTCGCGGGCCTTCCCACAGCAGCTGCACTGGTTCCTCGCTTCCGCAGGCGGCGGCGTCGTCGCGGAACAGGGTTCCGCGGCCCGGCGTCCTCGGACGAGGAGGAGACGACGACGGGGGCAGCGTCGGCGCCGCTGGGGTCAAGGCGGCGTCTGGCTGGGGCGGGCTTGGGGGCAAGCCGGGGCACTGTCTCGTACTCGCGGTCAAGCGCGCAGAGTTCTCCAAGTAGGAGGGTGATGTTCGCAATTCCGCGCTGGGCCTCGGCGGCGGCTTCGAGGTAGGAGGCCGGGTGTGGGCGGCCGTTGAACGCGGTTGCTGCATCCTGGAGGCGACGTAAGCGGACGGCGACAGCCTCACTTTCTTCGATGACATCCTGGGCTAGTTGCGCACGGAATTCAGTTTGCATGATGCTACTTGGAGTGGCGAGCGAAGACTGGTGCCTCTGCAGTGTCCGGGCGGGCTTATAAGGACCCGGGGATTTTCGGCGAGGGGCTGGCCGACACTAGCGCTGCAGCGGTGGTGCGGTGGTCCAGCGACAGGTGACAGGGCGCCGGACGTCTCGGTGACAGAGAGATGGTGGCAGGAGTGGGCAGGAAGGTTTGAGGAGAAGGGGGGGGGGGGGGGAAATTATATATTTATATTTTTTTTTGAATTAAAAGAAATTTTAAATTTTTGCTAAGTTAGTGGTCGTCCGATGCCGAGGACGGCATGAGGCGGGCCGTGCTCCTGGTTGAGCACGTGCCGCTTGTGTGGCGTCGGAAGGCCACACGAACGGGGGTGGGGGAGGGAGGGACTCGCGGGCTGTCTGCTGCGATGCACGCACAAGGCGAGCACCAGTTACGGCAGCATAGGCCGTAGAAAATACAGAAAATTGCACAAATGACGGCGAGAGCCGTAAGGGCTGCATAGCCGGCTATGAAATGCGGCGGGTCATGTGGGAGGGGGCGGTAAATCTCCTGCTGGGTTTCTTGTAATTCCTCGAAATACCGTAGTGGCAACCCGTGCAGGGACCCGGATGGCTGTTGTAAGTTAAGCAGCGTTTGTTTTAACGTGGAATTTTGGGACGAAAAATGCGTGAAATTAACCTTACGCATTGCATAGGCAACTATGTTATGGACTGGCGGAACTGAGATTTCTGGGATTTCAAATGTCTGAAACGACGCTACAGTTGTGCGGCTGAGGAGCAAATTTCCTCCTGCGAGGGCGTTGCAGGACGGAGGGAATTGCAGTACGCCTGATCCGGCGATCTGCATAAACCTATCTTGTGGTGATCCAATTATGTAATCCGGAGTATAACAAGCAAGGGTTAACCGGAGGGGCTTAGGCACACTATATAGCCAGTACGGAGAGTTTTTAACATTTATGAACACGCTCGGCGGGGATGCTGTGACCATGTGGACACACAAGGACTGCATATCGGCCTCTTCGCCGATATATGCTGAAAATAGGCAACTTTTTTCAGGAAGTGACATGACTCGCCAGCGAGCTTGGCAAATAACTACAGAGGTCTCGCGGCAGTACTGAATATAATCCGCGGAATTTATAGTGAAATGGTGCTGGCCGTCCTCAGAAACAGCGAGGAGGTCATAATTAGGCTGGTAATAGTGAAAAATTCCTGTTTCGTTATGCTTTGCCGGAACGGCGATTGCTTTGTACATATTAAACACGCGGTTCGGTGCTTTGAGTGGGATTGATACAAAAAGACGTAACTCGCCGGCGGGAAGCAGTCCGGCGTGAACTTCTGCGTACTGATAAAAATCGTACAGCCGATTAGGGTGCAGCGGGGTGGGAAACTGTAGTCCGTTCAAACTAGGCAGAATATTATGTAGGACTTCGCTGAGCTGGCCAGGCGGCAGAAAATATGGGGAAAGTTTACCACTGGCCGCCATCTGGAGAGCGGCGCGATGAGCTTGCTGGGGATGCCAGCCCCCGCATGCCTGTCCAGAGGCTTTCTCGGTGAATGGAGTCGTAGGCCTTCTGGAAGTCGACGAAGACTATGTGTGTTTCTAGTTGCTTCCTCGTTTGCTTCTCTAATATTGGTTGGAGGGTGAATATTTGGGCCATCGTCGACCGACCCCTACGGAATCCGCACTGGTAGTCGCCTATGGCGGCCTCCGCGTGGGGTCCTCCTTCAGGCTGGTGGTGTTGTACCGATCCCATAGCTGGACAGTTCATCCGTCATCTGGCCCAGCTCGTTTCCACACTGAATTGAAGGTCCTACAGGAACTTGTCCCACAGCCGGAGCGAGAGGACCAGGAGTCGTCTAACGTCCACGCTAAATTACTGTAATTATGTACGTTTTTAAACATGCATAATTGCGTACGAATTCATCCATAATTATGTATGAATTTGTCCGCAAGGGTGTGCGAATAGTTTGTGTACATAATTATGGATGCGTAAAAACGTACATAGTAAACGTACGAATTCATACGTAATTATTTACAAAATTGTACACAAGCCGAATTTGTACATAATTATGTACGAATTTGCACATTTTTTTGCAGTAATTTGTACATATTGGCTGTGTTGTGCCTATTTCCTTTTGGCGAGCCACCGGCTTGGCGGGCAGTGGCTCTTGGGGTGTGTCTCGCTATTTCTCTTAACTAATGATGAGCTCCGGTATGAGCGTCTGTTGTACCCTGACTGTACTCCCGGCCCTAGCACTAACCATCACTACCACCACCTGATGTAACAGCCCCGGCTGCGCCGAGAAGGTAGGCAGCCGCGATTTGGGCCTTCGTGCCTGGCCAGTGAGGGAGAGGAGGCCATTGCCTTTGACCAGCCGCCGGGATAGTGTTGTGCCTATTTCATTTTGGCGAACCACCGGCTTGGCGGGCAGTGGCTCTTGGGGTGTGTCTCGCTATTTCTCACGTTGCTCTTACCCCTTGCGCCTCCCCCCCTCTCCATAGTTCCGCTAATCTAGCCGAATAATCATCACCATCGTCGGCCCGCGGCAACAGAGACGCCGAACTTTCCTACTATTCCTAAACCGCAAAACCCTACCTGACCGAAGCTTCATCTTGTGGTGAAATTATTCTACTCGGGGATTTGTCTTTAGGCACGACATTTGGAATTACAATTCGGATCGCTGACTATTTTAACCATCACTATTTATTGTAGATCAGATCACTCACCGACAAACCGCCGTAAATCACAAACACAGCACTTTAGCACAACAGCACAACACAACTCAGAACAAAGTTCGTTCACGGCTCGGACTCTGGACGGCGGCCTCACGCACGATGTCCCACTCTGCAGCTCCGAGCTCACTCTGCCGTCCGGCCCGGCCGTGCCGTCATTTATGCTCTCGGTCGGCGTGGCCCGGCCACCACCTGTGCGCCGGCGGCAGGACGGCGGTCTCCGAAAGGGCGCCGTGATGACACCAGGGTGTTGCCGTATCGTCCTAGTTGCAGCTGACACGATGCGGAGACAGCCCCCGGGCGGGCGCTCGGCGTCCGGCGCTCCGCCGGCCGAGCGGGGTCCTCAGGGCGGCGTGGCCCCGGCTCGGCTCGGCGTGCCGAGTCGAGCTCCACGGCAAGCCCTCCCATGGCTCCCGACACAGCCGTCTCCGCCACAGAGACACCCCTGAACGCTGTGCACCTGACGACACAGACCATACTTGAACGTGTCGTTCAGGAGCGACATCTCCAGAGATGTCTCCCCGAGGTCGCTCATCAGTAATGTCGTTGCATCAAGATCAACGACCTGGACAGGGCCGAGAGCCCTGCCCGCGGCTTCCTGGGTGAAGGCCCCGTTAGGCCTGAACGTGTCTCCGCTAAAATCAAGGTCATATTGAGGCATTTCAAAAGTTAACATAAACTGTTCCAGCTCAGCATTGTCTTCATTGTGGTGTATCCAGTCCCATTCAAACGAATCATCAAACCACATGTCTTTGTCCTGAGCCATTTCGATTTACACGTACACACACACGTAGTCGGCCGGTTGGTCTGTCCGGCGTAGCAGGTTGCCTTTTCCTGGAGGCGGTGTAGACGGACACTGACAGCCTGGACTTCTTCAATGACGTACTGGCTGATCTCGGTACGGAACTCGGCTTGCATGGTGAGGCGTCGGAGAGGACTGGTGCCTCTGCAGGCCGAGGGCGCCCTTTTAAGGAGCTCCGGAAAATTTCGGGGTGCCGACACCTGCGCTGCAGCGGCGAATTTTCGCAGCGGTCCAGGTGAGAGGGACGGCGCCTCTCGACTCGGTGATAGGCAAAGAGCGGGTAGGCCGCAGAGCAAAAGATAAAGAAGGGGGGAAGGGGGGGGGGGGGTCGAAGAAAAATATTTGGAAATAAAAAAGAAATATTTAGTGGCCATCTGAAACCGAGGTCGGCATCAGGCGGGCCGTGCTTCTGGTTGAGCACGTGCCACTCGTGTGGCGGCGGCAAGCTACACGCACGGGGAGGGGGGGGGGGGGGGGGGGGGGGACACGCGGGGTGTCCGCGGCTATGCGTGTGCAGGGGGCGCACCAACTGCGGACCACACCAGAACAACTGGTGATGAAGTCAAAGTGCTTCGCAATAGGGTCAAATAAGATCGGCAGTGTAAACATGGGGTCGCGAATTTCCCGGTTCCCCTTAAACAAAACTTCCGAAAGATCTCGGTTACCAAACACCAGGATGTTGTACGTTGGAAAGAGGTCCTGGAAGCGGGGCATGTCGATCACAGACACTCCTTTTCTGAAAACCTCTCGAGGATCCAGACCGGCATCCCGAATGATCTTTACACACCGTTTACGCTGAGCCCCCTTCCTCTGGCGGTCTTTCTTACGGCACGCTTCCCGCACAGCGGCTTCATCACCACCCGCTTTGGCCCGCACCCACTCCTGGTATGCCTCCCATTCCAAGAGACACCTCACGAAGCAGTATCGTTTACCATTAGAGGTGTTAATCGATAACAGTGACTTCTTACGCCCCGTAAAGAGCTCATGGTCAGCTTGACGCCAGTGAGTGGGCTGACGACCACCGGTCGGCACTCTTTGGTGCAAAAAATTCATACGGATCTGTCCTGTTACAAACAAGTTTTGGTTGCTCTGGCTCAAAGCGGCTATTCTATCCATGATGGTTCCGGCGTCAATGTTCTGCTTCTGGTTGATTGGAATGTGGAAGGCTCGGAACTCCTCACCATCAGCGTCTCCGTTTGGGGCGAAAACCTCCAAACCGGTGTAATCGTCGTCGTCCACACCCACCCACGATTGTTCCAATAACTGCTCAACCACCCGATATATCCAGTCCAGAGCCGGGATATCCGAAGGCCGTGGCAACACCTCAAAGCGAAGCTCGTTGAAATCATAATTAAACATTTCAACCCGCCGCTCAGCATTTGGGCTCGGCAGCCCCTCTCCCGCCCCACCCCGATATCCCCATCTTCAGGACTAAACGCTCCCGAAGAATTAGTGTTAAAATATTCCCCTAATCCGGAATCATCGTCATGCTGATGAACTAGGTGGTCATCATCAGCAGCTTCACCCCCGTAAGGATCATCATGGTAGCCATCAGCATCATTTTCACCACTGTCACTAGATTCATGACCACCATTACCCTCATCATCGCCATCACTGTTGTGATCATCATCATGATAATCATCTGCGTCACCATCATCATCCCTACTCGTTACACTTGACTCACTTTCCGAGCTGAGAAGTCTCATTCGCTTCGGACCGCGGTGTCTTCTTACCTCGTCGTCATCAGATTCGCTACTCGAGCTGAAAAACCGCCTTCGGTTACGTCCAGGGACCACGACTACCTCATCATCGTCACTTGCCGATCTATTACCAGTACCTGTCCCACAGCCGGAGTCCGAGGAGTCAGAGTCGCGTAACGTCACCACGGGCACCTCCTTCTCCTCCTCGCCACTCGTGGCCTCGTCAACCGAACTGCTTAGGTCTATAAGGGACGGTGAGGCGAGATAGTCGAAGCCCGAGGGCAGATCCAGGACACTCTCGGTCCCACACCTACAAAAAGCCCTCCCATGGCTCCCGACACAGCCGTCTCCGCCACAGAGACACCCCTGAACGCTGTGCACCTGACGACACAGACCATACTTGAACGTGTCGTTCAGGAGCGACATCTCCAGAGATGTCTCCCCGAGTTCGCTCATCAGCAATGTCGTTGCATCGAGTCCAACGACCTGGACAGGGCTGAGAGCCCTGCCCGCGGCTTCCATGGTGGAGGCCCTGTTAGGCATGAACGTGTCCCCGCTAAAATCAAGGTCATATGCAGGCAATTCAAAAGATAACATAAACTGTTCCAGGTCAGGGTTGTCTTCTATGTAGTGTATCCGGTCCCATTCAAACGAGTCATCAAACTACATGTCTTTGCCCTGAGCCATTTCGATTTACAAGTACACACACACACACACGAGCAACACAAAAACAGGGGCTGAAATGAGAAAAGAGCACTGTTGTTATATGTCTATAAACAAACATACACACACACACACACGTTTTAAGAGAGCCGCATGTTATTGCCTGGTCCCGTGTGTATTACTTTATAAATAAAAACACTGTTTTTTTATATTTAAATGAACACACTTTATTTAATTAATTTGATAGATATGAATATGTATACAGTCGTCCTCGAAAATATTTTGTAAAAGGTCGCGTACGACTGGCCATGAAATCCGATGAAGGCCACTCGCCAACGCTGGAGCTGCAACGTGCGAAAAGTGCATTTCCAGAAACAATCTTCTAAGGTCTCGTTGGGTAGGCCGGGCTTGCCGATCTACGTATCCTCGGGTTCTCGATTAGTGGACGGAGTCAGGAGTTGGGAAATGATAGAGTTGGATTTGGTTGCGCAATAGCGTCATCGTGGTTTATTATACCTTTGATGCGAAGTAGCGTAGTACAGAGCTGCGAAGTACACAGAAGTCGGAAGTTCGCCGTCCTCTCTCTCTCGGGCGCCGGAGGGTCACAGGAGACGTCCGTCCGGGTCAGGAGCCAAGGGAGAACTGCCCAGAGCTACCCTAGAGTCCCGTATTTATACTCTAGCTTTTGGTCATCCAGCCTCCCCCTCGGTCCCACGGATCCGCGGTCCCCCCGTCACCCCATCCGCGGAGCCGCCACAGATCGATCGCGCACGTGGTCTCCGAGGGTGCGACCCCTCCCCCAAGGGAGCACATGCGTGGAGGGGAGAGACGGCGCGTGCAGGCCAGACTGCACTGGCTGCACTGCCTGATCTGTGATGGCGGTCAACGCTCGTAAACCATGCTGCGCCAGCTGTCGCATGGCTGACAAAGGGACAGGCGCGAACAAAGGAGGGGCGACGGACCGCGGTTGCTCCTCCCTCCGGAGACGAAAGGAAAAGTAATACACTGTTATAATACTACTACAATATTATGATTCTACCCTAACGTCCCCGGGGCCAGCTAAGAGGGCGTCCACGCCCGTGGGCTGCCGAGGCGGGACCAATTGATATATGAAACGGGCTCCGAGAGAGAGGCGAAAAATAATAATAATAAGTAGAAAAATACAAAACACACACAGAGCAAAAGGAGTGGCACAGATTACAGGGGTGACCGACTCATTGAGAAAAAAACCAAAACAAATACATACACACATGAAAAGAGAACACTAGGGCCGTGCGGTCGGTGCCGGTTAAGCGGACATTGAATAAATGGCACGACACAACCAAGCACGGGGAAATGAGTTAGAACAGAAATATATACATATAGTGGACGAAAGGCACGGTGGTTGCCGGCGGCAATTTGTACAATCGCGGACGGGGCTGAACCAAAAGGGTTTAGAGATTGAAATTAAACTATCTAACACACATAAGGCACACACGAAATGATTAGTATTAATATATATACAAGGCGCCGGGTGCCCGCGGGGGAGTGTACCGCGGTGCGCCTGCGCCTGAAAGGCGTTTGAGGCTTTATATGGGTACCCGAGCTGTTTGCTCACGAGGTCGGGAAACCGAGTTTACATTCGTATACGTATGTTACACAAAGATGGGCTATTTACCACATAGGAGGTTAATCTTAAGCTATAAATTATGCGTTCTTGACGCGCACCGCGGCTGGAGCCGTGGCCTATTATAATTGAGGCCGCTGGAGCGGAGTTAAAATTAATGTCCCTCAGAAGGCAAGAGAATGAAATAATCTGCATCATCATTGGGACCGGCCGTAGCCGCAAACATGCCTTAACCTAACATGCAAATTATACACTTAGTCTAGCATGCAACATGTACACTTAAATCTAAACATGGACCCTGCGAAATTATATGTACTGTATTTACAAGAGGTCGATCTCGGGAATGTACAAGTGACGCCACGCGCCTAGCCTTTGGAGACCGGGCTTACCTAGTCGTAGTCGGCCCGGATCTGCCGCAGGTAGGCGGTGACAATCGCCTCTACGTCTTCGTTGTGCAGCGCCGAGGCGGGAGGCGACTGCGTTGGTGCCGGATGGGTTGGATGATGGTTGTTGTCGTCCTCCTCGGTGTCCTCCTCCGTGGAGTCGTAGTCCGTGTAGTCGGACTCGTCGTCCTCCCCGTCGGAGAGGATGACCAGAGGCGGAGTTGGCAGTGGTGGCCTGGCCACCCACTCCACCGAGGGGGCCGGGGAAGCAGGGCCGGCGGACTCCGTGGATGGGGTGCCGGCAGAGTCGGGCGGCGGAGAGAGTGGCGGCGAGGGCGGGCGGGGTCGGGCCGGCCGGCGTGGGAACCGGCAGCGCCGGCCTGCCGGGCGGTACGGTGCGGCCCGATGCCGCCACGCTGGTGGTGCCGCGGGGCCCCTGCCTCGGATCGGGACCGCCAGTGCCGGGCCGCGGTATGGCAACTCCGAGAAGACGGTCGGGTCCGGGGTAGCGGTGTACCCCGGATGGTACCTCCGCTCGACGTGGTACGCGAACGTCGCGGAGTAGGCGGTGCGGCCTCGCATGGTGGTGTCCGGGGACTGATTGGGAGTCCGGGGCGCTGGTCTGTCCCGGAGCTCGTCCTGCTCCGAGGGGGCCGGCAGGTCTTGCGGCGGGGGAGGTGGGGGGTGCAGGTGACACTTCGGGAGGTTTCGGCAGCGCAGCCCTCGGGTGCAAGGCTCCGATGCAAGGGTGCGCGGCCGCCGGAATGGTCCCCGAAGTCGGGTGAGGGAGGGGGGGGGGGGGGGGGGGGGTGATGCGGGTGGACAGACGGTACGGGTCCACCGCTGCCCGGCCGCCTGGATGAGGGGAGGGGGAGGGGGGCCGGAGCTTATAGAGACGTCTCCGGGACCCGCCGAGGCCGCAGCCGCGACGTGATGTACTGTTGCGCCCGGCGGAACGGGGTATAGACAAAATAGACTCTGTACATGCAGAAATAAAAATCTGTACATACAAAAATTCACAAAGCAAAGCAAGGCAGGCAGTATACAAGCGTGGTAATTAAAACGGACACTCATGCGATATTTAAGTTCAATGATCTACAGCCCTGCTCGTGATCAGTCCGCTCCAAGGCCTTAGTGAATATGTCGGCATGATTTGACTTTGAACCGACGTAAATTAATTCTATTAGTCCCTCTTTGAGGCAATCTCTGGCGAGTTGGATCCTACACCCATAGTGTTTAGATCTCGCTTTGAAATAGTTTTCGGAAGTTGCCAAGGTGATAGCGGACTGATCATCACAGAACGGGGTGACCATCTGCACACCGCAGTCAAACAAACTGTCAGCCTACTGACCAAGATATAGTGACTGTTTGGTAGCCTCCGCTAAGGCTATTGACTCGGACTCTGCTGTGGACTGTGCAGTACACCTTTCTTTTCTGCTCTCCCACGACACTAAATTGCCATCCAGGGTGAAACAGAAACCAGTGTAAGACTCATAGTCAGTGGGATTACCTGCCCAGTCGGCGTCCGAATACCCAACCAAAGAAAAAGAAGGTTTAGCGCATTTTGAATAATTTACACCGAAATGTGGTTTTAATTTTAAATAACTAAGGACCGCCTTGGCGAGGTCCCAGTGGGTGCTAGTATAGCAAGAGTTAAACTGACTGAGAAAACTAACAGCATATGAAATATCAGGTCTGGTATTTGTGCTGAGGTACAGGAGGCTGCCAATCAACTTCTGGTATTTGAAATCTCCTTCATAGCCCATCTCGAAATCCCATAATTTCATTTTATGCTCCAAGGGCACTGGCCTTCCTTCACAATTTTCCATTCCAAATTCCTTCAATATAGAATTAGTGTACTCCTGATGCAATCTGAGGGTACCTTTGGCCCAGTCCCAACCGCCTGTCTCGAGCTCCAGAGTCATCATCATCTTCCAGTCGGTCCAGTCTTCTATCCCCTTCAGCTTGGGGATAGCAGCGGTGGATGAGGTGACGGTGGTCATCGTGATAGGGGCTCCCGATGAAGTGGCGTTGGGTAGGCCGGGCTTGCCAACCTACGTATCTTCGGGTTCTCGATTAGTGGACGGAGTCAGGAGTCGGGAAATGATAGAATTGGATTTGGTTGCGCAATAGCGTCATCGTGGTTTATTATACCTTTGCAGTGACGTAGCGTAGTACAGAGCTGCGAAGCACAGAAATCGGAAGTTCGCCGTCCTCTCTCTCTCGGGCGCCGGAGGGTCACAGGAGACGTCCGTCCGGGTCAGGAGCCAAGGGAGAACTGCCCAGAGCTACCCTAGGCTCCCGTATTTATACTCTAGGTTTTGGTCATCCAGCCTCCCCCTCGGTCCCACGGATCCGCGGTCCCCCTGTCACCCCATCCGCGGAGCCGCCACAGATCGGTCGCGCACGTGGTCTCCGAGGGTGCGACCCCTCCCCCACGCCCGTGGGATGCCGAGGCGGGACCAATTGATTCGTGAAGCAGGGCTCCGAGAGAGAGAGGCGAAAAAAAATAATCGTAATAAATAGAAAAATACAAAACACACACAGAGCAAAAGGAGTGGCACAGATTACAGAGGTGACCGACTCATTGAGAAAAAACCAAAACAAATACATACACACATGAAAAGAGAAAAAAAAACACTAGGGCCGTGCGGTCGGTGCCGGTTAAGCGGACATTGAATAAATGGCACGACACAACCAAGCACGGGGAAATGAGTTAGAACAGAAATATATACATATAGTGGACGGAAGGCACGGTGGTTGCCGGCGGCAATTTGTACAATCGCGGACGGGGCTGAACCAAAAGGGTTTAGAGATTGAAATTAAACTAATTTAACACACATAAGGCACACACGACATAATTAGTATTAATATATATATACAAGGCGCCGGGTGCCCGCGGGGAAGTGTACCGCGGTGCGCCTGCGCCTGAAAGGCGTTTGAGGCTTTATATGGGTACCCGAGCTGTTCGCTCACGAGGTCGGGAAACCGAGTTTACATTCGTATACATATGTGACACAAAGATGGGCTATTTACCACACAGGAGATTAATCTTAAGCTATAAATTATGCGTTCTTGACGCGCGCCGCGGCTGGAGCCGTGGCCTATTATAATTGAGGCCGCCGGAGCGGAGTTAAAATTAATGTCCCTCAGAAGGCAAGAGAATGAAAGAATCTGTATCATCATTGGGACCGGCCGTAGCCGAAAACATGCCTTAACCTAACATGCAAATTATACACTTAGTCTAGCATGCAACATGTACACTTAAATCTAAACATGGACCCTGCGAAATTATATGCACAGTATTTACAAGAGGTCGATCTCGGGAATGTACAAATGACGCCACGCGCCTAGCCTTTGGAGACCGGGCTTACCTAGTCGTAGTCGGCCCGGATCTGTCGTAGGTAGGCGGTGACAATCGCCTCTACGTCTTCGGTGTACTGCGCCGAGGCGGGAGGCGACTGCGGTGGCGGCGGATGTGTTGAATGGTGGTTGTTGTCGTCCTCCTCGGCGTCCTCCTCCGTGGAGTCGTAGTCCGTGTAGTCGGACTCGTCGTCGTCGGCGTCCTCCTCCGTGGAGTCGTAGTCCGAGTAGTCGGACTTGTCGTCCTCCCCGTCGGAGCCGTCGGAGAGGATGACCAGGGGCGGGGTTGGCAGTGGTGGCCTGGCCACCCATTCCACCGAGGGGGCCGGGGAAGCAGGGCCGGCGGACTCCGTGGATGGGGTGCCGGCCGAGTCGGGCGGCGGGGAGAGCGGCGGCGAGGGCGGGCGGGGTCGGGCCGGCCGGCGTGGGAACCGGCGCCGGCCTGCCGGGCGGTACGGTGCGGCCCGATGCCGCCGCGCTGTTGGTGCCACGGGGCCCCTGCCTCGGATCGGGACCGCCAGTGCCGGGCCGCCGTATGGCGACCCCGAGAAGATGGTCGGGTCCGGGGTAGCGGTGTACCCCGGATGGTACCTCCGCTCGACGTGGTACGCGAACGTCGCGGAGTAGGCGGTGCGGCCTCGCATGGTGTTGTCCGTGGACTGATTGGGAGTCCGGGGCGCTGGTCTATCCCGGAGCTCGTCCTGCTCGGAGGGGGCCGGCAGGTCGTGCGGCGGGGGAGGTGGGGGGTGCAGGTGACACTTCGGGAGGTTTCGGCAGCGCAGCCCTCGGGTGCAAGGCCGCCGATGCAAGGGTGCACGGCCGCCGGAGTGGTCCCCGAAGTCGAGTGAGGGAAGGGGGGGGGGGGGGGGAGGCTGGTGGAGGGACGGTGCGGGTCCACCGCTGACCGGCCGCCTGGATGAGGGGAGGGGGGGGGGGCGGAGTTTATAGAGACGTCTGGCCCCGCTGGAGTTCTCCCGCTGGACATTTCTTCGACTCATTTTTACCGAACGTAGTTTACGCGCAGGCGTACAGGTTAAGTGTCCGCGTTGTGGGCACTCACAGTTTCACTGACACAATTTAAGTCTTTAGATCACTGTTTTTCACTCGCGCAGTTTTTAGCGTAGCCTGGGCCCATAACCTGTTGTAATGTTATGACCCTGGTTATTCTAAGTTCACCGAATTAAGTGATGTTAATTGATTAATGGAGCAGGATAAAATAAGAACGATGTACACAGGACAGATGTCTGAACAGGAAGTGAGGTCCTTCTTTTTATTTTTCTTAAGGATGCAGTTTGGACAGGATGTAGTGGTGCAGTATGATAATTTTGCAATGCTCGAGTTTGAGACATATACATGGAGGATGGGGGGAAGATTCAAAATACAATATATCCACTTAAAATTGTCTGATGGTCATTTATATACAACAAGTAGTACGTCGGCTGCAATGCAGTTCGCGTTCACGTACGTCCCCCCGCTCCGTGACGTAATTTTTTACGAAACGAAATAAGATGTATCATGAAGTGGGGGTCGATTGAATGTCTTCATTCTTTTACGCATTTCGTTTTGAAGCAATTTCGCATCCGCGGACACTTACTGGACCGCTGTGTTATGGTTACACAAGTAAAAGATGCAGTTGTTTACAAACAACGTTCAGAGGTTATGTTCCCCTGTGCCTGTCCTGGCCTTTGTTGAAACAGCATTAGTATTCA
>CM049604.1:9361722-9407633 GCA_026979955.1 Megalurothrips usitatus | reverse complement strand
CGGCTTGGCCTTTGCGGGTCGCGGTAAAGGGAAACACGGACACCCCACTTGGACTACCTCTCTCCAGACCACGCACCCCATGCTCGAGACCCAACTGCTATCTTTCGAAAGGTATGAGCTACTGACTAACGGATTTCCACGTTGGCCTTTGCGAGCCGCGGCACTGCGAAACAAGGGGACCACACCACGCCCACCGCTCTCGTGACTTTGCACTCCGTCTTCGAGAGCCAATTTCCATTTTTAGCCCGTCCCGACACGTTTCGGTAGATACGGGCAGCAGCTAGGCTTACAGTCTGATGCCGACTGTTCGTTCGGGCGGACGTGTGTGCGCAGACATATCGTGGACGAAGGAAGTTAAAATTTGGAGGGTGGACTTCTTTTGTGGAGTAAACAAACGTACGGTAGTCGCAATTATCAAATTTTGTCGCGTTTTGTTTTATGAGGATTGTTACATTTGTTAGGTTAGGGTTAGCCGCTGCAAGTGGTGCGCCTCCAAGGCGTACTCTGTCGCGAGTCAGGACGGGCTGAGGTTAGCGCTTTTAATCGTTACAAAAATATGCACCACCGGACACATCTCGAGTGACCAAACGCGGGGGCCGGAGGCGCCCGCAATCGCCGCCGGCAGGCCAAGCTGGCTAAGTCCCCCCGTCGAACCGAGGTGTCGGCGGAGCGGATCGGAACCGGCACCGAGGTACGACGGAGGGACGGGCCAGCTTGTTTAGCGAAAGAATGCTGGTCTTGAGGCATGGGACCCTGTCAACGAGCGCCACATGGAAAAACCTCTGTAGTTCAAGATTCTAGTCTCTTAGAGATTTGCGTTTTGCGGTACTGCAGAAACCACAGAGAGGGGTGTGTGAACTAATACAGCCACCGATCTCGAGACCAGGCTCCTCTAGGGGAACATGAAACGACCGCCGAAACTCGAGACCCAAGTGATATAAAATTTAAATTCCGTCTGTCGGTCTTGGTAGATATAAGTCAGGCGTGGAGCGGCGAATCGGTGACTCCAGTGGGTTCCGCTCGGTTAGGTTAGTGGTGGCCTCGGTAGGTTAGGCTGGGGCAGGTGAGGTTAGGTTAGGACTGATTGAGTGGCATTGATAACGAAAAGGTGATGCAAGATACGTTCGGAAGTGAGAACACGAGCGCGGTTGCGACCGTTCTAAAAGAGTGACGCCCGCAGGGCGTCCTACCGCCTGGCCCCGCAGGGTCCTACTCGTCAGGTGACAGCCGCTGGCAGGCCAAGGTAGGCGTGCGCTAGGCGTGGAGTGGCGGAACAGTGATTCGCGGTGAGCGAAACCTGTCACGCCACGACGCGGTCTGGCGTACGCCTACCTTATTTTAGTGGTCTGATCAATCCAGGGAAAAATTACAACAATTTTTTCTAATAACTTTCTAACACACACGACGCTCTTTAATCCGAGATGCACCCTGCTTTTAGGGAATGAGTTGTACTTTGGAATTTTCCGCATATCAGAAATCACACCATGCTGCAATGAGAAATGAAACCGTAGAGAATATGTAGATAGTTTCGAATACTTTGTTGGCTGAGCGATAGCGAAGCCCTGGGCGTACTGGATCAAAAATGTTTTGCCTGTCTGTCAACCGCCCCTCGGGGGCACCGCATCCTTAGCGGTTTCTAATATAATTTTCACAAGTGGTCTAAAATTTTAAATCCGCCGGTTGGGTTAGGTCAGTATGCGCCATGCGCCTGTCAGGGAGGGGCGGATCAGTGACTCGAGTGGGTTACACTCGGTTAGGTTAGTGGAGGCTACCAGAACATGAGCGTGGCTGCGGCCGGCCGGAAACAGGGACGTCCGCAGGGCGTCCTATTGACTGTTTGGCCCCGCATGGTCTTACTCGTCAGACAGCTGCCGGCAGGCCAAGGTAGGTAGGCGCCAGGCGTGGAGTGGTGCAACGGTGATTCGCGATGAGCTGTTACGCTCCGACGCGGTCTGGCGCACGCCTACCTTGTTGTGTATTAACATTTTTGTGGCCGCAAGAACTTTCGAGACCCATCCAGCAAGCTCAAGTCATTATCGGCCAGTTGGTGGTTCTCATCTTCTTCACGCAGGCCATCATTTTTCTTACAGGAGTAAGTGACCTGCCGAGTTCGGCTGAAGACCCCCTTCTTTTTAGGAGAATTATTTCTTTTGCATTTCCTGCCCAACAGGTACAGGGCTGTCTTCAGCAGAAATTGGGTTTTAAAATCTACTGCATGTTGAAGGCAGGTCACACTGGAGAAACTGACACTTTCTTCGAAAAACTGCACCACTTTATCGAGGACATCATCTCTGAAGCATTTCGAGCCAATTGTTCTCAAAGAGCTGGTGAAGATGGTGACATAAAGGGGTGAATGATGTTTCATGTGAGTCTTCTAAAAAAAAATGGCGGAGCTCAAACAAAATAAAAATTCTTCGCTGGAGTTGTTAGTTGGAGCAGGCAGTGGGAGCAATTCCATCTCAGCCGAATGTCATTTGAGATGGAACCGCAGTTAAAGGTGGGCGCATTCTGAGTGGCAGTATGGAGCGTTTCTTCTAAATTTTGTGGAAAGGGCTGGCAACCTCGGATTAAGGTGGAAGTGGTGCTTTGTTTTTTTATCATTTCATTTTTCGTTTTCGATCACCAGGCTTCGCATATCACTTAACACATAGCCGTTGTCATCTTCACAGTTTTTTCCCTGGACTTTACCAGTAAAATGTGTGAGCAGGCAGGGTTTTAAAGCTCCTGTTCGTCAAGTCTGACCCTGCACCACAACAATGCCTTATGCTGCTGAATTAATTTTCAATTGCATCTTGATTTAGATGACGTAGATTCAGACGAAATTTTCTAAAGTCATTTAGCTTAAGCCACAGCCCCTGCGTCGATTTAATGCTTTGCACCCAACCTTCTACACAACGAGGTATGGGTCTCTCACCCGTTGTCTTTCTAATCATCACCCAAATTTTGGGTCCGAGCGGAGCGAGGAGCCCTTTGCAGCGACTTTTACGCTTTTTCTCTCCTCCTCCCAACCATTGTTGCCGCTCATAGCCTGTGAGTTCGCTTCTCATTCTAACTATCCCCAGGTTTCATTTTTTTTTTCATTCACCGTTAATATCTATTGCATAAGTTTTAAAATAATATATTCTCGTCAAATAAATTACAAACTCTCATTCCAAAAATCCTATTTGCTCAGATCCAAAAATTCAAAGTTACAATAAAAGGGATTCCCACTCTCAAGCCTCTCTAGCTTCTACATGCCTCCCCTCTGCACAATTTTACTCCTCCGTATCCACATTACCATCACTGTATCTGTATGAACTAAAAACTATCAAAAATATATTTATTTCATATGCCACCTTATAATTACATCAGGTGCAAGTACAGTAGGCCCTCATTGGAAGACGCCTCAGTCGAAGACGCCCGGGGTCCCCTCCCCGCCGGGCGAACTCGAGCGAGGTTCCCCCTCCACCGACCTGTCTCGGTCAGTGGCGCGAACCAGCGACCTCCCTCCCCTCCCGCTATGCTAGGGTGCGGCGTATTGCGGCTGGCGCTATCCCCTCCCGTCAGGCACACTAGTCTGTTGTAGTAAAACTCGTGAACGTGCGTGAAATGGAGCCCATATTATTATTTAAGAAATCCATAACGAATTTAGGTGGAGACTACGCGAAATTTCAGTATTCCTGATTGTAACGATTCTAGCGTAGGTACCCCGTGCTCGTGACAGCGTGCACAGCCCAGCGATACCCCTATGCGATAGGTTAATTAGGTGTCGCTCTCTCTCACACCTTTCCCGCCATCACTTCCGCAGCGCCCCGAGAGTGGAGGAGTGGGGGTACCTCATTCGAAGACGGCGGCCATTTTTTGCTGAACCGAGAGGCGTCTTCGAATGAGGGCCTACTGTATTCAAATCATATTTAGTAAAAAAAAACATCAGTTTCTCCCCTCTGCGTTCGCTTCCGGAACCATTGTTGGCAAGTTTGCAGGCCCCGCGGGCCCCGAGCGCCGCGGCTGGCCGTGGCCATGCGGCCGTCATTGTCTTGCGAAAACCAAATGTGGTGTTGTCGGTTTAAATATCAGAAGGTTCATGACTCCTAAAAAATTGCAAATTTATGATTTGCCTCAATGCATTACCAAGGTTAGTTGTATCGCGTTTAAATATCGTTTCAATAAATTTTAATATTTTGTTATTGTTGCGTCGGCTTCCCAGTTCGGCGTCCCGTGGCCCGCAGGCCGGCGCCGCAGCTTGTGACAGTCATACGGACGGCCTTGCCCTACAATGTGGGTGTAGCCGCGCTGTGTAAAGCGTCGAATCGCCGGACAGTTAGACCCCGGTTCCAACCGAATACTTTCTTATTTTTACGTTCATAAAATCGTGAACCTGCTTTATACATTGGAAATCCTGGACCCCGAGGACCACTCAGCGGTTTTGGCGCTGGAATTTTTTATTTGTCTTATTATTCTTGTCCATCCTTTTTCTTGACTGTGATAATTGATGTTTTTGTTGCAGCACATTGTTTTAGGATGAATATTGGTTCCGGGGGGTTACTTGGTCGTAGGTGCGGGTGTTTCAGGGGAGCAGGTGGTTTGGAAGATGTCACTGGTGGTCTTCGGTAGTTCAGTTGTATTCCAGTATTGTCGTTGGTGCAGTAGGCTTAGATAGATGGTTGTTGTTGGAGCACACGGGGTTCCCGGCTGGTCGCAGCCGTAGCTGGTTCGGCTCGGACGCTCGGGCTTCGCGAACGCATCTGCCCGGCAGCGCGACATTTGCTGACCAAGCAATGCCGCGCTACGGGACCGGACAGCCGGACTTCACCTCGGAGCAGTCTGACGCGGAAGTGTGTAAGGGAAGTCGCGGGGGACTTGCCCTAACAACATCTCGCTGGCTTTTTTGATGTGGTTTTTCAGACGAGGGTCCATTACTCAAATCGAAAAATTCATCCACTATCTGGCAAAAATCAGCGGTCACCATACAGTCCTTAAGGTATTTTCCATCTGACATAATAAAATTATTTTCAATTCTATTGCCAGTTTTTCACTAAACAACTGAGCAGCATATTTTACCTTCATTTTCAATTTACCATCAGGTGTTATGTGCTAGTAAGTGAGCGGAGAGTGTTTACGAAGAGATTCATCTAACCTAAAGAATTCTATTAAATGGCGCCACTCAGCAACCATCCCATCCGCGTACTGAATGTCACTGCTTAGCAAGTTATTTCGGACGTTTTTCAGTACATGGGGGATGTCCCAGATGTGGACCATCCTTCCATTAATCTCGTAAAATATTTCATCTTTGGTGGATGATATTAGCTCTGCCACAGCTTTCTGATTGGTGGGCCCTTGGTCTGATGCTGTAGCTAAAACATTGTAGGAGCTCTGCATGGCGCAGGTTACAACGTCCATAAATTGTCCATACGAATTTTCTCTGTGCGGTCTTACAATTTGATGCCTACTGTCCGTTCAGGCGGACGTGTGCGCTGACTTATCGTCCACAGAAAAAGTTCAAATTTCAAGGAGTGTTGATTTAGACTGTGTAGGCGAAGCTGAAGCCGTTCATCACTTGTTTTGGGTCCGTTCGTATCGCCACTCGGCGCGGAACCCCGTAACAAGTGAGCATCAAGGTCCGCGCGAACAAAAGAAAATGTGACAATTGAGCATCAAGATGAGTGAAACGAACCGGTGGAGAGGGGAAAGGGCTGACTAAATTAAAATCCTACCGGGTCGAACTGCACAAAATCTAAACCATCCTACAATTTTCAGTCCACCGCACACCAGCTTGATTTTAAGTCAATAACCCAGCGACGTCCACGGCTCCCAGAAGCCAAGGGAGTAGAAGTGGCAAGCCAGCTGGTATGCTGTGGCATCCACACTACCACTCAAATTGGGGTCTAGATATTTCTTCACGTTTCCATCAAAATCTTTTCCACAAGTTCTTGAAAATGTGAGCCCTCAGGGATGGGATTGTCATGGTTGATCACCAGTCTATTTCAATAGGTGAAAAGTACAATATATTCAAAGTAGAGATGTAGATTTTTATTCATTCAGCAAGGTGGTGCTGCAAAAGTATCAGAGAACAAGTATGGGGGCTCAAATGAATTTTACAAGTTGTACAACATGAATCTCACTTATCTCTTTCGCCAAGTAGAAGGCACGAGAGTTGGCCACAAAAAGAAAGAACGTAGCACAATCATAGTTGACAGCATGTCGACCACAAAAGCGGAGGTTCTCGTTCTCAGGGGCAAGACAGTCCTGATCGTTCAGTCCCTTTCAGTGTTAAAAGAACAAAGTTTACTTCAAATGCAGGCAGCAATTTTTATTTATCCACCAGAAGAATGTTCAAATGGTATCATAGAGCACCTTGGAGGTACGGGAACATGTATTGGGTACAATTCTAACTCTTACAATTCAATAGTGAAATAACAGACAAGGCATTTCAGGGGAACCGATTCAAGGAACCATCTGAATCGTAAGAATGTCTTGGGCTACTGTACAACTAAAAATGTGCAGAATACTACAGAAGCTACTGGTGCCTCAGGCAAGAGGCATGAAAATTAACAAAAGAAAAAATAATTCTACTCCTAGAGAAGGACAAGTGCCCCCATTTCCAAATGAAATTGATTCACAAAAATTAACATGCGTCCCAGAAGACCAAAGCTTAACAAGCGACAAAGTCACGCAGTTAAAAAAGGGAAAGAAACATTTTATTGGCATCAACTTGTGCCAAAACTCAAAACCACCAGCCACGCCCCCCCCCCCCCCAAAAAAAAGAGTATATCTATTTGTTAGCACCCATAACCCAGTTTTGAAATAACGAATGTGCGAAGGCACATTATCCTCGTTGAGGATGAGGAGACTGTGCAAAAAGCAGCACGCCCAGATGACTGCCCTCGCAGTCGTCTCGGAAGATATAAAGCACCTCCGGAGCTCGCGCCACCGCGCCGTCAGGATGCCGAAGACTGCCTCGATCATCCGCCGCGCTCCGGACAGCCGATAGTTGAAGATGATCTTCTCATCGGCCAGAAAGGCCCCGCCGAAGGGCTTCATGAGGTGCGGCCCGATGAGGAAGGCCGCATCGGCGACAATGACCTGCGGGACGGTCGCCCACACGCCAGCCGGTACTCGGCGTCGCACATGGCCATCATGACCATACTGAACGAGTCCTTGTAACTGAACCAGTCACTGGCACCACCAGGGAAGTTCTGGAACAGTAGTGAACACCAAGGTTTTCGTCAATGCGGGAAATGTGCATTAAAAAATTCCAGCGCCTACAGCACTGAGTGGCCCTCGTTAACTGGAAAACGGATACATTCTAAAAATAGTAATATGAAACGACTTGGTATTGGAACCTACGGCGCGCTGTATGTCGACTCGACCTCTCAGACCGCGCGTCCACGGCAACATTGTTCATAGGCCTCGCGCGACCGACTATTACAAGGTAGGCGTACGCCAGACCGCGTCGTGGCGTAACAGGCTTCGCTCAACGCGAACCACTGTTCTGCCACTCCACGCCTGGCGCACGCCTACCTTGGCCTGCCGGCGGCTCTCTTCTGACGAGTATAAGACCCTGCGGGGCCAACCACTCAGTAGGACGCCGCTGTTTCCACCCAGTCGCAGTTACGCTCGTGTTGTGGCAGCCGGGCGTATCTTAATTTGCCTTTTTGGTCATCGGCGCCCGTTAACCTTTCTACTACCCTCACCTAACTGAGCCTAACCTACCCAGGTCTCCACTAACCTAACCGAGCGTAACCGACTCGAGTCACTGCAGTGACTCGAGTCGGTTACGCTCGGTTAGGTTAGTGGAGACCTGGGTAGGTTAGGCTCAGTTAGGTGAGGGTAGTAGAAAGGTTAACGGGCGCCGATGACCAAAAAGGCAAATTAAGATACGCCCGGCTGCCACAACACGAGCGTAACTGCGACTGGGTGGAAACAGCGGCGTCCTACTGAGTGGTTGGCCCCGCAGGGTCTTATACTCGTCAGAAGAGAGCCGCCGGCAGGCCAAGGTAGGCGTGCGCCAGGCGTGGAGTGGCAGAACAGTGGTTCGCGTTGAGCGAAGCCTGTTACGCCACGACGCGGTCTGGCGTACGCCTACCTTGTAATAGTCGGTCGCGCGAGGCCTATGAACAATGTTGCCGTGGACGCGCGGTCTGAGAGGTCGAGTCGACATACAGCGCGCCGTAGGTTCCAATACCAAGTCGTTTCATATTACTATTTTTAGAATGTATCCGTTTTCCAGTTAACGAGGGCCACTCAGTGCTGTAGGCGCTGGAATTTTTTAATGCACATTTCCCGCATTGACGAAAACCTTGGTGTTCACTACTGTTCCAGAACTTCCCTGGTGGTGCCAGTGACTGGTTCAGTTACAAGGACTCGTTCAGTATGGTCATGATGGCCATGTGCGACGCCGAGTACCGGCTGGCGTGTGGGCGACCGTCCCGCAGGTCATTGTCGCCGATGCGGCCTTCCTCATCGGGCCGCACCTCATGAAGCCCTTCGGCGGGGCCTTTCTGGCCGATGAGAAGATCATCTTCAACTATCGGCTGTCCGGAGCGCGGCGGATGATCGAGGCAGTCTTCGGCATCCTGACGGCGCGGTGGCGCGAGCTCCGGAGGTGCTTTATATCTTCCGAGACGACTGCGAGGGCAGTCATCTGGGCGTGCTGCTTTTTGCACAGTCTCCTCATCCTCAACGAGGATAATGTGCCTTCGCACATTCGTTATTTCAAAACTGGGTTATGGGTGCTAACAAATAGATATACTCTTTTTTTTGGGGGGGGGGGGGGCGTGGCTGGTGGTTTTGAGTTTTGGCACAAGTTGATGCCAATAAAATGTTTCTTTCCCTTTTTTAACTGCGTGACTTTGTCGCTTGTTAAGCTTTGGTCTTCTGGGACGCATGTTAATTTTTGTGAATCAATTTCATTTGGAAATGGGGGCACTTGTCCTTCTCTAGGAGTAGAATTATTTTTTCTTTTGTTAATTTTCATGCCTCTTGCCTGAGGCACCAGTAGCTTCTGTAGTATTCTGCACATTTTTAGTTGTACAGTAGCCCAAGACATTCTTACGATTCAGATGGTTCCTTGAATCGGTTCCCCTGAAATGCCTTGTCTGTTATTTCACTATTGAATTGTAAGAGTTAGAATTGTACCCAATACATGTTCCCGTACCTCCAAGGTGCTCTATGATACCATTTGAACATTCTTCTGGTGGATAAATAAAAATTGCTGCCTGCATTTGAAGTAAACTTTGTTCTTTTAACACTGAAAGGGACTGAACGATCAGGACTGTCTTGCCCCTGAGAACGAGAACCTCCGCTTTTGTGGTCGACATGCTGTCAACTATGATTGTGCTACGTTCTTTCTTTTTGTGGCCAACTCTCGTGCCTTCTACTTGGCGAAAGAGATAAGTGAGATTCATGTTGTACAACTTGTAAAATTCATTTGAGCCCCCATACTTGTTCTCTGATACTTTTGCAGCACCACCTTGCTGAATGAATAAAAATCTACATCTCTACTTTGAATATATTGTACTTTTCACCTATTGAAATAGACTGGTGATCAACCATGACAATCCCATCCCTGAGGGCTCACATTTTCAAGAACTTGTGGAAAAGATTTTGATGGAAACGTGAAGAAATATCTAGACCCCAATTTGAGTGGTAGTGTGGATGCCACAGCATACCAGCTGGCTTGCCACTTCTACTCCCTTGGCTTCTGGGAGCCGTGGACGTCGCTGGGTTATTGACTTAAAATCAAGCTGGTGTGCGGTGGACTGAAAATTGTAGGATGGTTTAGATTTTGTGCAGTTCGACCCGGTAGGATTTTAATTTAGTCAGCCCTTTCCCCTCTCCACCGGTTCGTTTCACTCATCTTGATGCTCAATTGTCACATTTTCTTTTGTTCGCGCGGACCTTGATGCTCACTTGTTACGGGGTTCCGCGCCGAGTGGCGATACGAACGGACCCAAAACAAGTGATGAACGGCTTCAGCTTCGCCTACACAGTCTAAATCAACACTCCTTGAAATTTGAACTTTTTCTGTGGACGATAAGTCAGCGCACACGTCCGCCTGAACGGACAGTAGGCATCAAATTGTAAGACCGCACAGAGAAAATTCGTATGGACAATTTATGGACGTTGTAACCTGCGCCATGCAGAGCTCCTACAATGTTTTAGCTACAGCATCAGACCAAGGGCCCACCAATCAGAAAGCTGTGGCAGAGCTAATATCATCCACCAAAGATGAAATATTTTACGAGATTAATGGAAGGATGGTCCACATCTGGGACATCCCCCATGTACTGAAAAACGTCCGAAATAACTTGCTAAGCAGTGACATTCAGTACGCGGATGGGATGGTTGCTGAGTGGCGCCATTTAATAGAATTCTTTAGGTTAGATGAATCTCTTCGTAAACACTCTCCGCTCACTTACTAGCACATAACACCTGATGGTAAATTGAAAATGAAGGTAAAATATGCTGCTCAGTTGTTTAGTGAAAAACTGGCAATAGAATTGAAAATAATTTTATTATGTCAGATGGAAAATACCTTAAGGACTGTATGGTGACCGCTGATTTTTGCCAGATAGTGGATGAATTTTTCGATTTGAGTAATGGACCCTCGTCTGAAAAACCACATCAAAAAAGCCAGCGAGATGTTGTTAGGGCAAGTCCCCCGCGACTTCCCTTACACACTTCCGCGTCAGACTGCTCCGAGGTGAAGTCCGGCTGTCCGGTCCCGTAGCGCGGCATTGCTTGGTCAGCAAATGTCGCGCTGCCGGGCAGATGCGTTCGCGAAGCCCGAGCGTCCGAGCCGAACCAGCTACGGCTGCGACCAGCCGGGAACCCCGTGTGCTCCAACAACAACCATCTATCTAAGCCTACTGCACCAACGACAATACTGGAATACAACTGAACTACCGAAGACCACCAGTGACATCTTCCAAACCACCTGCTCCCCTGAAACACCCGCACCTACGACCAAGTAACCCCCCGGAACCAATATTCATCCTAAAACAATGTGCTGCAACAAAAACATCAATTATCACAGTCAAGAAAAAGGATGGACAAGAATAATAAGACAAATAAAAAATTCCAGCGCCAAAACCGCTGAGTGGTCCTCGGGGTCCAGGATTTCCAATGTATAAAGCAGGTTCACGATTTTATGAACGTAAAAATAAGAAAGTATTCGGTTGGAACCGGGGTCTAACTGTCCGGCGATTCGACGCTTTACACAGCGCGGCTACACCCACATTGTAGGGCAAGGCCGTCCGTATGACTGTCACAAGCTGCGGCGCCGGCCTGCGGGCCACGGGACGCCGAACTGGGAAGCCGACGCAACAATAACAAAATATTAAAATTTATTGAAACGATATTTAAACGCGATACAACTAACCTTGGTAATGCATTGAGGCAAATCATAAATTTGCAATTTTTTAGGAGTCATGAACCTTCTGATATTTAAACCGACAACACCACATTTGGTTTTCGCAAGACAATGACGGCCGCATGGCCACGGCCAGCCGCGGCGCTCGGGGCCCGCGGGGCCTGCAAACTTGCCAACAATGGTTCCGGAAGCGAACGCAGAGGGGAGAAACTGATGTTTTTTTTTACTAAATATGATTTGAATACAGTAGGCCCTCATTCGAAGACGCCTCTCGGTTCAGCAAAAAATGGCCGCCGTCTTCGAATGAGGTACCCCCACTCCTCCACTCTCGGGGCGCTGCGGAAGTGATGGCGGGAAAGGTGTGAGAGAGAGCGACACCTAATTAACCTATCGCATAGGGGTATCGCTGGGCTGTGCACGCTGTCACGAGCACGGGGTACCTACGCTAGAATCGTTACAATCAGGAATACTGAAATTTCGCGTAGTCTCCACCTAAATTCGTTATGGATTTCTTAAATAATAATATGGGCTCCATTTCACGCACGTTCACGAGTTTTACTACAACAGACTAGTGTGCCTGACGGGAGGGGATAGCGCCAGCCGCAATACGCCGCACCCTAGCATAGCGGGAGGGGAGGGAGGTCGCTGGTTCGCGCCACTGACCGAGACAGGTCGGTGGAGGGGGAACCTCGCTCGAGTTCGCCCGGCGGGGAGGGGACCCCGGGCGTCTTCGACTGAGGCGTCTTCCAATGAGGGCCTACTGTACTTGCACCTGATGTAATTATAAGGTGGCATATGAAATAAATATATTTTTGATAGTTTTTAGTTCATACAGATACAGTGATGGTAATGTGGATACGGAGGAGTAAAATTGTGCAGAGGGGAGGCATGTAGAAGCTAGAGAGGCTTGAGAGTGGGAATCCCTTTTATTGTAACTTTGAATTTTTGGATCTGAGCAAATAGGATTTTTGGAATGAGAGTTTGTAATTTATTTGACGAGAATATATTATTTTAAAACTTATGCAATAGATATTAACGGTGAATGAAAAAAAAAATGAAACCTGGGGATAGTTAGAATGAGAAGCGAACTCACAGGCTATGAGCGGCAACAATGGTTGGGAGGAGGAGAGAAAAAGCGTAAAAGTCGCTGCAAAGGGCTCCTCGCTCCGCTCGGACCCAAAATTTGGGTGATGATTAGAAAGACAACGGGTGAGAGACCCATACCTCGTTGTGTAGAAGGTTGGGTGCAAAGCATTAAATCGACGCAGGGGCTGTGGCTTAAGCTAAATGACTTTAGAAAATTTCGTCTGAATCTACGTCATCTAAATCAAGATGCAATTGAAAATTAATTCAGCAGCATAAGGCATTGTTGTGGTGCAGGGTCAGACTTGACGAACAGGAGCTTTAAAACCCTGCCTGCTCACACATTTTACTGGTAAAGTCCAGGGAAAAAACTGTGAAGATGACAACGGCTATGTGTTAAGTGATATGCGAAGCCTGGTGATCGAAAACGAAAAATGAAATGATAAAAAAACAAAGCACCACTTCCACCTTAATCCGAGGTTGCCAGCCCTTTCCACAAAATTTAGAAGAAACGCTCCATACTGCCACTCAGAATGCGCCCACCTTTAACTGCGGTTCCATCTCAAATGACATTCGGCTGAGATGGAATTGCTCCCACTGCCTGCTCCAACTAACAACTCCAGCGAAGAATTTTTATTTTGTTTGAGCTCCGCCATTTTTTTTTAGAAGACTCACATGAAACATCATTCACCCCTTTATGTCACCATCTTCACCAGCTCTTTGAGAACAATTGGCTCGAAATGCTTCAGAGATGATGTCCTCGATAAAGTGGTGCAGTTTTTCGAAGAAAGTGTCAGTTTCTCCAGTGTGACCTGCCTTCAACATGCAGTAGATTTTAAAACCCAATTTCTGCTGAAGACAGCCCTGTACCTGTTGGGCAGGAAATGCAAAAGAAATAATTCTCCTAAAAAGAAGGGGGTCTTCAGCCGAACTCGGCAGGTCACTTACTCCTGTAAGAAAAATGATGGCCTGCGTGAAGAAGATGAGAACCACCAACTGGCCGATAATGACTTGAGCTTGCTGGATGGGTCTCGAAAGTTCTTGCGGCCACAAAAATGTTAATACACAACAAGGTAGGCGTGCGCCAGACCGCGTCGGAGCGTAACAGCTCATCGCGAATCACCGTTGCACCACTCCACGCCTGGCGCCTACCTACCTTGGCCTGCCGGCAGCTGTCTGACGAGTAAGACCATGCGGGGCCAAACAGTCAATAGGACGCCCTGCGGACGTCCCTGTTTCCGGCCGGCCGCAGCCACGCTCATGTTCTGGTAGCCTCCACTAACCTAACCGAGTGTAACCCACTCGAGTCACTGATCCGCCCCTCCCTGACAGGCGCATGGCGCATACTGACCTAACCCAACCGGCGGATTTAAAATTTTAGACCACTTGTGAAAATTATATTAGAAACCGCTAAGGATGCGGTGCCCCCGAGGGGCGGTTGACAGACAGGCAAAACATTTTTGATCCAGTACGCCCAGGGCTTCGCTATCGCTCAGCCAACAAAGTATTCGAAACTATCTACATATTCTCTACGGTTTCATTTCTCATTGCAGCATGGTGTGATTTCTGATATGCGGAAAATTCCAAAGTACAACTCATTCCCTAAAAGCAGGGTGCATCTCGGATTAAAGAGCGTCGTGTGTGTTAGAAAGTTATTAGAAAAAATTGTTGTAATTTTTCCCTGGATTGATCAGACCACTAAAATAAGGTAGGCGTACGCCAGACCGCGTCGTGGCGTGACAGGTTTCGCTCACCGCGAATCACTGTTCCGCCACTCCACGCCTAGCGCACGCCTACCTTGGCCTGCCAGCGGCTGTCACCTGACGAGTAGGACCCTGCGGGGCCAGGCGGTAGGACGCCCTGCGGGCGTCACTCTTTTAGAACGGTCGCAACCGCGCTCGTGTTCTCACTTCCGAACGTATCTTGCATCACCTTTTCGTTATCAATGCCACTCAATCAGTCCTAACCTAACCTCACCTGCCCCAGCCTAACCTACCGAGGCCACCACTAACCTAACCGAGCGGAACCCACTGGAGTCACCGATTCGCCGCTCCACGCCTGACTTATATCTACCAAGACCGACAGACGGAATTTAAATTTTATATCACTTGGGTCTCGAGTTTCGGCGGTCGTTTCATGTTCCCCTAGAGGAGCCTGGTCTCGAGATCGGTGGCTGTATTAGTTCACACACCCCTCTCTGTGGTTTCTGCAGTACCGCAAAACGCAAATCTCTAAGAGACTAGAATCTTGAACTACAGAGGTTTTTCCATGTGGCGCTCGTTGACAGGGTCCCATGCCTCAAGACCAGCATTCTTTCGCTAAACAAGCTGGCCCGTCCCTCCGTCGTACCTCGGTGCCGGTTCCGATCCGCTCCGCCGACACCTCGGTTCGACGGGGGGACTTAGCCAGCTTGGCCTGCCGGCGGCGATTGCGGGCGCCTCCGGCCCCCGCGTTTGGTCACTCGAGATGTGTCCGGTGGTGCATATTTTTGTAACGATTAAAAGCGCTAACCTCAGCCCGTCCTGACTCGCGACAGAGTACGCCTTGGAGGCGCACCACTTGCAGCGGCTAACCCTAACCTAACAAATGTAACAATCCTCATAAAACAAAACGCGACAAAATTTGATAATTGCGACTACCGTACGTTTGTTTACTCCACAAAAGAAGTCCACCCTCCAAATTTTAACTTCCTTCGTCCACGATATGTCTGCGCACACACGTCCGCCCGAACGAACAGTCGGCATCAGACTGTAAGCCTAGCTGCTGCCCGTATCTACCGAAACGTGTCGGGACGGGCTAAAAATGGAAATTGGCTCTCGAAGACGGAGTGCAAAGTCACGAGAGCGGTGGGCGTGGTGTGGTCCCCTTGTTTCGCAGTGCCGCGGCTCGCAAAGGCCAACGTGGAAATCCGTTAGTCAGTAGCTCATACCTTTCGAAAGATAGCAGTTGGGTCTCGAGCATGGGGTGCGTGGTCTGGAGAGAGGTAGTCCAAGTGGGGTGTCCGTGTTTCCCTTTACCGCGACCCGCAAAGGCCAAGCCGAAAACCGCAGGTCGCTTTGTCGTATCGTTTAAAAGATGGAAAGTGGCTCTCGAGGCTGGGATGCGTGGTCTCGAGCTCGGTGTCATTGCCAATCGATCGCAATATCCTACCGCTACGATGACCAGCGGCGCAAACCGCAACTCTCTTCTTGATCAAAGAAAATTTGGCCCTTGCACAAAGACAAAATAGGCTTTAGGGCCACATAAGGCGAAATTATACTCGAAGTAAATAATCTTGATTCTAGCCAAAATTGCCTTAATTCTGAAATTTAATATCTTCAACCAAGAAGTCATTGAGTGTACTAAAACAGCCTAAGAAAAAGCGTCTTTCAAAATAGTCAATACCAGACTGGTCGTTGAGGGTCACTTTGTGAGTGAACTTGTGTGCGATGAAAATACCTTATGTGACAAGTTCGACGCCCTTCGTGAGTAATCAGGCCCTTGGCCTGCTGCCACCTGTCAAGTGGTTCAGGGCTGATGACTGGACCTGGCCGACCTGGTACAGCATAATGCAAGCGTGTCATTTATTAACCTCACCGACACCTCCAAATGTTGTGTTTTTGTCATCTGAAACAATATAAAAGAATGAAAACTTTATGATGTATTGCAAATACACTAGCGACCAAAATTAGCAGTCCACTTTTTCCGGTGTCCACCATTTCGTTGCTAGTCGACATACAGCGCTGAAACTCAGTGTGAGCATGTGCCAAAGGTTCATCTTTGAGGTCCCTGGACGCAAATTTTATTGATTAACTTTAGTGGTGAAACCTAACCCTCAACGGCGACAATGTCGAAAATTCCCGCGAAGGGCGCCGATCAAACCCGTATGGCGGGCGAAAATTGTCTATTTTACAGGCCGAGCCAGTTTTTAGGCACGAAGTGAAACGGAGTTGCCTTATCGTCTGACCCGATTGGACTTGTTTTTTTCTTTTAAGCATTGCCCTTATGGCCCTCTATAAGAATATTCTGAAACTGTGCACATGGACGCAGGATACTTTCGCAGGGCACGCAGACGTGCTTTTACACTTTGAAAAAGCTTCCAAGTGGCCGAAAAATCGATTTAAAAGTCAGCTATCTCACTTCTTCTTATGGCGAAAGAAAGGGACACAACTATACGCGCATCTATGGTCCACAGGGCCAATTGCTGTAGATCGATAACGAGGCAAAAAATCAAAAATCTGTTTAACAGAAATATCGAGGGTGACTGGGCAAGTACAGCAAACCAACTTTTATACTTATAAAATGTAACAGTTAGCGTAAAAACGCATTTGAAATTCAGCTATCTCACTCCATCCAATGGCAAAAGAAAGGGACAGAGCTACCCCTGCTCGGCTCGTCAGCTGGCTGCATCCGCTCTTCCATCCTTTTCTAGTCTAGTTTCTACCGAAACGTGTCGGGACGGCCTAAAAAGCGGCTCGCGCACTACCCTAACACAACTGAGATCGGCGGAAGAGGGGCGCAAAGTGACGCGAAAAAAATGACTAATTTTTTAGACTTTTACAGTTTCTTTCACTTTTACGGTGTCGATTTTAGTCGCGCCGGGTAGTTTTGACACCCTTGAACCCTCTGCTACCCTTTGCGGTCAATTGCGAAACTCTACGACCCCAAAAACGAAAACAGCCCCCACCCTCTCCAAATTTGGGGGATGGTCGTAGGGGGGCCGTATTTCAGGATTCAGCGGCTTTAATGGTCGATGAGTTCACGCCGACTGCAAAACTGGCAATTTTCGCTTTCCGTATGGGTTTTATCCCTTCCCGGCGATTTTCGACACTGTCGCAGTTAAGGGGGTGGTTCCACCCCTCAGAGTAAATTAATAGAATTGACGTCCACGGACCTCGGAGATGAACCTCTGACACATGCTCACACGGGGTTTCAGCTCTCGAGGTCAACTAGCAACGAAATGTCAGACTCTGGATAAAGTGGACCGCTAATTTTGGTCGCCTGTGTATTATATTCTTCAATCAAGCATAATATCTTTATGGATAGGTGAGTATTAAAACTTAAAATCAACTTGGATCAAGCATAAAACAAGGTAGGCGTACGCCAGACTGCGTCGCGGCGTAACAGGCATCGCTCATCGCGAATCACTGTTCCGCCACTCCACGCCTGGCGCACGCCTACCGTGGCCTGCCGGCGACCGCCACTTGACGAGTAGGAGGGCGTCTCTCTTTCCGCACGGTCGCAACGACGCTCAGGTTCTGGCTTCCGAACGTATCGTACATCAGCCTATTCTTATCAATGCCACCCAACCAGTCCTGACCTACCCTTACCTACCTGAACCTACCCTGATCTCTACTAACCTAACCGAGCGTAACCCACTCGAGTCACTGATCCGCCCCTACACGACAGGCGCATGGCGCATACTGACTTTACCCAACCAGCGGATTTATAATTTTGGTCCACATGTGAAAATTATCTAAGAAACCGCTTGGGCTGCGGTGCCCCTGAGGGGAGGTTGACTCTGGTATGATGAAAGAAAGATGTGGTCCAAATTTGAGCTTTCTACGTCTAACCGTTCTCGAGAAATCGCGCGGACAAACAGACAAACAAACAGACAAAACATTTTTGACCCAGTCGGTCCAGGGCTTCGCTATCGCTCAGCCAATAAAATGAACCGCCATTTTTAAGAGTTCGTAAAAAACTTTCTGATTTCAAGAATGAGTACAGTAGGACCCGTCTAACCCATTTGCGGTACAATCAAGCAAAATCAAGCATTTTGTTTTAAGTATGTCGTGTTTTGATTTATTTACACGAGCCGTTATTCGAGGTGCATGTACCAGGTGATTCAAAAACGCCGCATTTTTTCTTGAGTAGGCAAGCCCGCAACGCACGACGTTGGTTAGCGCGCAGCGACTGCCGGCGGGGGAAGGTGAGTGGCTGAGCGTAGTCCCGCTCGTCCCAGCGAGCCGGGCCGAGCCGCTGTCGTCCGGAGCCGTCGGCGGCTAGCGGCTCTGCCCTGCTCGCTGGGACGAGCGGCACTACGCTCAGCCACTCACCTTCCCCCGCCGGCAGTCGCTGCGCGCTAACCAACGTCGTGCGTTGCGGGCTTGCCTACTCAAGAAAGAAATGTGGCGTTTCTGAATCACCTGGCATACAAGGTCGGCGTACGCCAGACCGCGTCGTGGCGTAACAGGCTTCGCTCATCGCGAATCACTGTTCCGCCGCTCCACGCCTGGCGCACGCCTACCTTGGCCTGCCGGCGGCTGCTACTTGACGAGTAGAATCCTGCGGGGCGAGTCAGTAGGACACCTTGCGGGCGTCACTCCGCACGGTCGCAACCACGCTCATGTTCTGCCTTCCGAACGTATCTTACATCAGCCTTTTCTTATCAATGCCGCTCAACCAGACCTAACCTGCCCGAGCCTAGCCTACCCAGGCCCCTACTAACCTAACCGAGCGTAACCCACTCGCGTCACTGATCCGCCCCTCCACGACAGGCGGATGGCGCATACTGACTTTACCCAACCGGCGGATTTATAATTCTGGTCCACATGTGAAAATTATCTAGGAAACCGCTTGGGCTGCGGTGCCCCTGAGGGGAGGTTGACTCTGGTATGATGCAAGAAAGATGTGGTCCAAATTTGAGCTTTCTACGTCTAACCGTTCTCGAGAAATCGCGCGGACAAACAGACAGATAAACGAACGAACAGACAGGTAAAACATTTTTGACCCAGTCGGTCCAGGGCTTCGCTATCGCTCAGCCAATTATACGACGCGCGTACTGGGCCACCCGTGTTAATGAAACATAACGTGGATCTGCTAAGCTCAGTGGCAATATGTGGGCGTACACACCGCTTGTTAAACACAACATTTTTGACTTGAATAAAACCGCAGAGGTGCCTCGGGGAACACAACAGTCTTCAGGATGAAATTTGCCGTACTCGTATTGGTGGCGAGTCTTTTCGCAGAATGCTACAGCAAACCCGGGCCTGCTACGAGAGTAGTTGGAGGAACGCTGGCAGAAAAAGGTCAATTTCCATATCAGGTTAGTTCGTCACAATTTTTGGTAGAATTGTAACCTTAAAAGAATGCCAACAACAGTTTACATGACAGCACAAAATCCCACTTTTGCTTAAAAGCCCATACACCACTCCGGTATGTCTCACGGGGGGGGGGGGGGGGGGGGGGTTGGATGTAGTCGCCGAATTTCGGTGCATCACGATTTTTGTGTTCAGTTTTACGTCAAACTCCACCAATACTATCGATCAATGAAAGTTAAAAAACGTAAACTCCGTTACTGTCGCCCTTTCCGATTTGTATTCATTCAAGAACTTTGTCACGCATCAGTAATAGCAAAGTGAACCTTTCTCAGTGAAATTCTACGGACAAAATACAAAGGCAGAACATGCAGGGCGTGTGTTCTTATGGCCTCTTACTGTTTCCCCGTTACCAGCATTTGAGGTGTGTCTCTCGTTTTGTGTTTTCCATTTTCGTGACGGAGTTTACTCACAAGGGTCGTTTTACCAGGAAAAAGACTTATAGGGCCTACACTGCAAAACGATGCAGGGCTGGTAAGGAAGGATGTACGGAACATTAAAAGACACGGAACCCTATTTTTTGTGTGAGGTACCTTACATAAGGTTCGAAAAAGCCGCGTGGAAAATGCGCCTAATATTCGTCTCGTTAACATGCATTGAATCTTCGGTCTACGATTCGTATGAACATACAAATAAACGCCGTTCACCGTTATGCATCCACCGGGACAGAAAACAAACAAAATTCGGTGTAAGCGTACGGCCTGGGCTATGCGCCATGAAAAGACGCCTGTGTCGCGTACCTTAAACTTTCATCAACGTCCAAATACCGTCATTTCCTGTCTTAAGAACAAGTGTCACATTGATTCGGATAGTGTGTCACATTCGTTTATGTGTAATATCACATTCGCGTTAATGTGACTCGCAAGACAGATTATTGCTCAAAGGAATGTGACATGTCACTACAAGGAATGTTACACGTTTAATGTGCAGTGGAGCGTAATACTACGTTCCTGGGTTACGAGTGGAATGCGTGCAAGTGAAAATCGACTGGAAACCGGAAAAATATGACATACTAATCATTTGTAAGGGTCTTTTGAACGAGCACCCGTGTAAATGACTTCAGAAAAAGCTCCTAAATTGCATTCCATGACTTTTGCAGGCTTCTTTGCGGTATCTTGGATCCCACACATGTGGCTGCTCAATCATTGCTCTCAATTTTGTCCTCACGGCCGCACATTGCGTGTGGTAAGTAGTCCTTTAACCTCGAACGCCTGAAACCAGCCAAAAAGAAAAGAACACTATTCAAGATATCGTTAAAAAACATTTTTATCTAAAACTTCGTCGTAACAGTTGTAACTAATTGGCTGAGCGATACCGAAGCCCTTACCCGACTAGGCCAAATATGTTTTGTCCGTCAACATAGCATTGCAGTCAAACTCCCCTCAAAGGCACCGCAGCTCAAGCGGTTTCTTACGTTATTTTGGCAAGTGGTTTTAAATTCCGCCAGCTGGGCGGACAGATATGACACAGGCGTGAGGGGCGGGCGGATCCGTGACCCGATTAGTTTCCGCCACGACACCGTATGGCATACGCGTACAGTAGGCCCTCATTCGAAGACGCCTTAGTCGACGACGCCCGGGGCCCCCTCCCCGCCGGTGTAAGCGTGCAGGATTACCCCCTTACCCCCGGTACTAAATCCCTAGGGACCCAAGACCCCCCGGTAAACCATCCCTAGGGATCCTTTACCCCCCAGGATAGGGGGTACAGGATCCCTAGGGTTGGTTTACCAGGGGTAAAGGGTCCCTAGTAATCGATTACCCCCCTATTTTTGAAGCCAAGGGGGTAACGGGTTCCTAGGGATATGTTACCCCCGGTACTTGGTCACTAGGGTATCGTTACCCCCCCCCCCCCCCCCGGGTCACAGGGGGGTGAATGGTCTAGAGAAACCTAGGCCAACCTACACTAACCTAACCTAGTGACCCAGGGGGGTACTTAATCCCTAGGGACCCTTTACCCCCGGTAAACCAACCCTAGGGATCCTTTACCCCCACGCGGGGGGTAAAGAATCCCTAGGGTTGGTATACCGGGGGTAAAGGATCCCTAGGGATTTAGTACCGGGGGTAAGGGGGTACTCTTGCACGCTGACACCGGGCGAACTCGAGCGAGGTTTCCCCTCCACCGACCTGTCTCGGTCAGTGGCGCGAATCAGCGACCTCCCTCCCCTTCTGCTATGTTCGGGTGCGGCGTATTGCGGCCGGCCGGCTGGCGCTATCCCCTCCCGTCAGGCACACTAGTCCGTTGTAGTAAAACTCGTGAACGTGCGTGAAATGGAGCCCATATTATTATTTAAGAAATCTAAAACGAATTTAGGTGGAGACTACGCGAAATTTCAATATTCCTGATTGTAACGTTTCTAGCGTAGGTACCCCGTGCTCGTGACAGCGTGCACAGCCCAGCGATACCCCTATGCGATAGGTTAATTAGGTGTCGCTCTCTCTCACACCTTTCCCGCCCTAACCTCCGCAGCGCCCGGAGAGTGGAGGAGTGGGGGTACCTCATACGAAGACGGCGGCCATTTTTTGCTGAACCGAGAGGCGTCTTCGAATGAGGGCCTACTGTATACATAATCCAAATAGAACTCGTTTTAATGGGTTTGTGGGACACCATATTGAGTGTGATGCTCGATTACCCGAATCACTCAATAATAAATATCACAGTGCGTATGTAAACATAGTCATCTCATGAAAATTGTTTTAAGAAATTTTGTTCGAGCTTTGTTCGCTTGTATAAGAACACTAGTGTGTTCGGATCGGTTCCTTCGAAAAAAATTGTAAAATGCCTGCTGTTCTTGGCCAAGGCATCCATTCCCTACATGAATTGTGCCATCCAAAATATCTGTGACACAATTCCCACTGTTCTTTCCTTTACTCTGTAATTTGGTGTCTGTGGCCTGAGAAAGGGCAGGGGACCAATAAGGAATGGAAGGATTCATCTCATCAGCAGATCCGTTTTATTACCTTAAACCATTTGTTCAAGCAATATATGCATTACTTGTAAAGCTATATTGTACACATAAAAGTGCATTTAATTTAAATTACATTTAATGTCATCGCAAGCATGAAGATCCTCATCTTGCGATATGTTGTCGCTTTATTTTGCAATGACCTGAGATGCAAAAACAGCGGAGTAAATTGAAGGTCTAAAACAATGACAGTTTTGGCCACTTGTTTTAGTGTGTCTTTTTGTGTTGACCTGAGAGACGATACAATCGGCAATTGACTATAAAATACGTCATGTGCTTTTGTAATTGGACAACTTAAATACTAGACTATCGTATCATCACACTATAAAGCGAAAAGCAACATTCGTTGCTTTGTTTGAGCGATGTTAAGATGTGTTTCCCAAAAGAGCGATACATGTAACCTCGCCTTATTAGAGCGACTAACGTTGCTCTAGGAATTACAATGCAGTAACGACGATCAAACTGTTTAGGTTTTTTCATTGGTTTTGGCGGTATTGATTGTAATGATGACCACATTATGTTGTCAATCCTATCTAACGATAGTATCGTCACAGATTTTTCTCTCACATGACTTTATAAAAAAGTACAGTGAACATACCCAGACCTCTAGTAGCCTAACCTACCCTAACCCACTTGAGTCACTAATTCCTAACTCCACGACAGGCGCACTCTGACCTCGCCCGACAAACGGATTTAAAATGTGTGACCACTTGTGAAAATAACCGAAGAGACCGCGTGAGCTGCGGTGCCCCTGCAGTGATATTGACTGGTCAGACTCTGGCAAGAAAGATG
Source organism: Megalurothrips usitatus (assembly GCA_026979955.1). NCBI lineage: Eukaryota > Metazoa > Arthropoda > Insecta > Thysanoptera > Thripidae > Megalurothrips > Megalurothrips usitatus. The sequence goes on along the minus strand of CM049604.1, from coordinate 9,384,367 downwards.
TGGTGCCAATTTGAGCCTTCTGATATTGCTGTTACAGGAGGCGTGCTGTTCCTGCTGATTTCTCGGTGTACACCGGATCTCTGTCGGTAACTGGAGGTGTTCCACATAGTGTAAGAAGTATATGCATACACCCTGCCTACACAAACGACCAGGAGAAAGCGTATCAAAATGACGTTGGAGTCATAATGTTGGAAGATGACGTCGTGATCTCAGCGGATACGGCAATTATCCCAATGGCGTCTCGAGAATATTACAGGAAGCCGGGTGTAGCTGCTGTAGCAAGCGGATGGGGTGCCACAGTGTTTGTAAGTTGCACTACTGTTAACAGAAACTATGAGGTGACAAAAACCATTTCGGAAATCGGGTTTTCCGTAGGAGTCTGGACTGGAAGTGGAGAAGATAACAAGAACATAACCGGACCAAGACCGCGGTACCATGAGGGGTACTGCTGCAGAGAGTATTTCCGCCACGGGCATCAGCCACGAGCCGACTAATAATTGGCGGGCCTTAGCTCTCGCTGATGATTTGTCACGACCACTTGATTAGGTTATACGACACAGATCGCCACCGCGCGGACCGAAGGGATGTGTTTTCTAAAACCCGGCAGAAATGTTTCCTTTGGTTTGTGGGTTCATTGGGTCAATTTAAGTGAGTTTTTACCCATCCCAGCCAAATTCGGCCAAATTAGAGAACCTCGGTTTAGGGCCCTGCCGTGATTTCGCGTAGAATGACCCTTATTATTTTGGCCGCGGTTATGTTTCCAAAGTAGATAAAATACGTTTGTATAATTTCCTTACAGCGAGGACCTGTCGCGCCAGAATTACTGTACGTCTATACAGGAGTGCTGACACCTGAACAGTGTAAAGCAAACTGGGAACCCACGACTGACACCCAAATTTGCACATTGGCCAAGGAAGGCCAAGGCATATGCCAGGTAGGTCAATAGAGCCTAAGGTGAAACAAATTTCACAAAGACGAACAGAACGAATGTCTGACTAAGCAATCTCTCGTAATAAGTGCGTATAAGTTGTAATGGCGGTCAATGGCTTTGTTGGCTGAGCGATAGCGAAGCCCTGGACCGACTGGGTCAAAAATGTTTTGTCTGTCCGCGCGATTTCTCGAAAACGGTTCGACGTAGAAAGCTCGAATTTGGACCACATCTTTCTTGCATAATAAAAGAGTCAAACTTCCCTTAGCGGCACCGCAGGTCAAGTGGATAATAAGATAATTTTTACAAGTGATCCAAAATTTAAAATCCGCCGGTTGGGTGACGTCAGTACGCGCCATGCGCCTGTCAGGAAGGGGCCGATCAGTAACTCGAGGGGGTTACGCTCGGTTAGTGAAGGCCTGGGTAGGTTAGGCGCGGGCAGGTACGGGTAGGTTAGGACTAGTTGAGTGGCACTGATAGCGAAAGGGTGATGCAAGATACGTTAGGAAGTTAGAAAATGAGCGGGGTTGCCACCGCGCGGAAAGAGTGACGCGCGCAGGGCGTCCTTCCGTCTGGCCCCGCAGGGTTCTACTCGTCAGCTGACAGCCGCCGGCAGGCCAAAGTAGGCGTGCGCCAGGCGTGGAGTGGCGGAACAGTGATTTGCGGCGAGCCTGTTACGCCACGATGCGGTCTGGCGTACGCCTACCTTGTATTAGAAATAATTATTGAGTAATACGATGTATTAGACTTGGAGGCCAAGCCTCTTCCCCGGGGGTGTCTGGGACTTCTTACCGCGGGGTATCTCCTGAACCTGAGGCCGCTTCTGCGCAGGCCTATGGTTGACCTATTGTAAGTTCCAGGACTCCGTCAGTGAGGGAATTATGAGAAATGAACTGAGTGTTCTTAAGGCGTCCTGGAGCTCACAGGTCAACCAGGCCCGCGCAGAAGCGGCCTGAGGTACCTCCTAACAGGACCCCGCGGTCAGAATTCCTGAACGCCCTCTGGGAAGAGCAGGAAAAATTAGGGATGCACATCGAATAAAAAATATCGATATTATCGATATCGATAGTATCAAATGCCTTGCGATAAAATATCGATTATATTGGGAAAACATATCGATATTTGCGATATATCGATATTTTCGGACATTACCGAGAAACTGTTACAGAAAGTGGACAAAAGAACGTATTGTTCAAAATAAATACTGGTATTTGACGCAATACACAAAATCTAAAAATGGCGCCGGGTATAGGTGAAATTGCGATAAAATGAAGCCATTCGGAAACCAAGGTACGACCTGACCAAAAGCAATTGCAAAGGATGTACAATGTAGTTTGGCGGTACAAAAGTTACTGTTTTCGAGGCTATTTTTATATGGACAGCGGAAGCGCGGCTGATATCTACAAATATCTTAAATATTCTCTAAAAATATTCTACATATTCTCTTTAAATATCGCTCGATATATCGATTAAAACATCGATATATCCGCATATCGGCTTGCAAACCATATCGATATACCGATATCGAAATATCGGGAGAAAATATCGATATTTCGATAATATCGATACGTATCGTGCATCCCTAGGAAAAATGCTTCGAAGAAACATGTCGTGCCGTCTTTCTCGTATCCTGTGAGGGGGCCTCGCGGTACGTCCTCTATCTAGCAAACCGTTCGCCGCAGAGACAAACGGACCTCTGGCTTACGAGTCAGCTATCGAGAACTAAGAGAAGGCTTACCACGGTTACTGCCGTGTAGAAGGGTCTCTGTGGAAACTTTTAGGTGCTAAGTCCACACAGCAGTGCACAAAACTGCAGTTTTATGACACCTGCAGTGCGCTTTGCACAAAAAATGAAAGTGCGGATTGTGAAAAGTGCATGTTTTATGATTCAGGGAGACTCGGGCGGTCCCCTTGTCGTTGGCGGCGAGTTATACGGCACTGTTTCAGCGTCGCCCGTGCCCTGCGCGAATGGAAAAGCTGACATATTTTTCAACGTTTATCAATTCGGTGCCTACATAGATCAAGCAATGTCGCAGATGACTTTAAACCGAATGGGTGTTCCTGGTCCTACCTGTCCAACATTCGCTTTACCTGGCCCCCGGTTGGGAGGTTGCCCGGCCTAAACTGATCCATGAAGCGCGTGAGCACTGTTATTTCAAATTGACAATTTCGGTGTGGCTGTTGACGTCACTGAATGCGGTAACGAGTCGCAAGGACGAACGAGCACGGACCCACTGCGCGTGCGCCGCCTGTTTCTTTTGTCGGCTGCGCATGCGAAGTGGGTCTGCGCGTGTTCTTCCTTTCATCTTCCTACCGGATTCTGTGACGTCACCAGTCACAACGAAATCGTCTATAGCAGTTCTTTTCCTGCATAATTGTGCAACAACGGGGGCAAATACGGTTTCTGGCCGTTTATAGAAAAGGTTTAAGCCTAGTGTCGTTTTAATGGCTTTGCGTAGGTTACTTTTGGTGTAAATTCTAAAACTGAAGTCAGTGGACTTTTTGTGACAAGAAACACAAAATTTTCGTCAACAAATACGCATATGCAGGGCGTTTCTGTTAACTATATGTACACCTTGAAACTAGGGGTAGGTCTGGCCGAGACGATCGTTTTTCGTCAAGGAACCAGAGGTCGGTAACGGCCCGTTGAGTTACGCCCTCAAGTTGCCGCTCTCCTGCGCCCTGAGGTAGGCAGCACATTGGACAGCGACAGCTCAGTGCCACGCTCCGCCACCACTCCGCATCAGTGTGTTGCCTAACTGCAAGAGAGCGGCAACTTGAGAAACGACCTGTATAATGTGAGAAGTCAACTTTCGTGTATCTAGTCTACGTAGCTATTTGTACTGCTGAAAAATACGACAAAATCGAGAAATTGTCCATAGGATTTCATTTGCACTTAAATGCAATCATGGATAAAAGAAAACAGTGCCAAAATGAAGTGAGCAGGTAATCGTTGATATAGACTGTGAAGCTGAAGCCGGTCAGCATTTGTTTAGGGTCCGTTCACCTTCGCGGGCATAAAAAACAACCAAAATTGACCCAAAACAAGCGAAGAGCGCCGTGTGAGGCGAGGGGGGATCAACTTCGGTAATCGCGTGTACACCTATCGTGGTAATTATAAGTAATGACATCATGAAATATACGTTTGCCGATGTTTTTTTAATATTCCTGGTCCCCCCCCCCCTAGACCAAATGTGCATTAGATCGCAAAAAAAATGGCTAATGAAGACTTACAAGTGGTTTAAATACCAATGAGTATTATTGTACCGCCTGGTAATCACCGGTTATCATGTGTACACCTCAGGACCCAGTGGTTCCCCCCTCGGTCTGAGGCCGACCGACCAGAGGTGCAGTTCCCAATGGCCCGCTAGGGTGTGCTGTGTTTCGCGCGAGCTTTAACCTGGAGCTTCAAACTTCTCAAGTGTTCCCCAACGAAATCTTGCTGGAATATGGTTTTATCAACGACAAGGAGGTTTCTACGCGGCTCTCCGGTAGGGACATGAATTGCATGTCGCGAGAATCATTCGAAGTCAGCTTTTTTACCATTCTCTCCTTGTCAAAATCTTGTTCTTGGGCTTTTTTAACGTAAAGTAAGGTGCTTAGGCTTAACCGCCTCAATTTTTAGTCATTAGCAATCAGACAGATGTTGATTTCAATCGAGGCTGCAGGATAGATATCATGCACGTCAGGCTCTTTCAAGGCTCGCAAAGACCCACACAGAACAAGCGAGAATGCCAGCACAGCAGTTCACACTACTACTAAGGGATTTTAAAAACTCACATCTTTCGTAATTCGATCTTTGACACGGGCTCTTGACTACGGTGGAGGCTCTCACGGACGAGACGTTCCTGATGTTTCACTCCATTCCAGTAAGTTAAAAGAACAAAATATACTTCAAGTCTCGAGCAGGGATTTTTATTTAGCCAGCAGGAACATGTTCAAATATTATTGATAACACTTGATATACACAGCACTTGGGGGCACGTGAACATGTACAGGGACCCATAGCGATTTTATTACACTTGCGATTCAAGAATGAACAGACAAGGCAATTTAGGGCAACTAATTTAAGAAACAACCTGAATCGTAAGAATGTCTCTGGCTACTTTGCAACTAAAAATGTACAGAAGACAGTAGGCCCTCATTCGAAGACGCCTCAGTCGAAGACGCCCGGGGTCCGCTCCCCGCCGGGCGAACTCGAGCGAGGTTCCCCCTCCACCGACCTGTCTCGGTCAGTGGCGCGAACCAGCGACCTCCCTCCCCTCCCGCTATGTTCGGGTGCGGCGTATTGCGGCCGGCCGGCTGGCGCTATCCCCTCCCGTCAGGCACACTAGTCTGTTGTAGTAAAACTCGTGAACGTGCGTGAAATGGAGCCCATATTATTATTTAAGAAATCTAAAACGAATTTAGGTGGAGACTACGCGAAATTTCAGTATTCCTGATTGTAACGTTTCTAGCGTAGGTACCCCGTGCTCGTGACAGCGTGCACAGCCCAGCGATACCCCTATGCGATAGGTTAATTAGGTGTCGCTCTCTCTCACACCTTTCCCGCCATAACTTCCGCAGCGCCCCGAGAGTGGAGGAGTGGGGGTACCTCATTCGAAGACGGCGGCCATTTTTTGCTGAACCGAGAGGCGTCTTCGAATGAGGGCCTACTGTATTACAGAAGCGACTGGTGCCTCAGGCAAGAGGCATGAAAATAAACAAATAGAAACAATCCTACTAACAGAGGACAAGTGCTCCCATTTCCAAATTAAATTGATTCACGAAGATTAACATGCATGTGGTTCAGGAAGACAAAGCTGAACAAGCGCCAAAGTCACACAATTAAGACTTAAAAATTACACAATGAAATAAAGAAAAATTAGTCAGACTGGCCTGGAGCATAGCCGTCAAAAAGTCAATAGAAAAGGAAAAACTGGAAACTAGCCCAGCGACAAAGTGGTAAATAAAATTTAAAGAAACAAACCACCCTAAGCAGCGACAGTCCCAGGGAGGTGTCACGGGTGGAGGTGTTCCCATTGCCACGGAACACTGCCAGGTCCCAAGAAGAAGTCGACGAAAAGCTCCCGGATGGCGTCTCCGTCCTCGACCTGGACCTCCTCCTGGAACCGGGGCAGATGGTCGTCGTCCCCGAAGTCCTCGGCGTGCCTCAGATCTGGAGGAGCGTACCACCGCTGGCGCGGAGGCACGTTATCCTCGTTGAGGATGAGGAGACTGTGCAAAAAGCAGCACGCCCAGATGACTGCCCTCGCAGTCGTCTCGGAAGATATAAAGGACCTCCGGAGCTCGCGCCACCGCGCCGTCAGGATGCCGAAGACTGCCTCGATCATCCGCCGCGCTCCGGACAGCCGATAGTTGAAGATGATCTTCTCATCGGCCAGAAAGGCCCCGCCGAAGGGCTTCATGAGATGCGGCCCGATGAGGAAGGCCGCATCGGCGACAATGACCTGCGGGACGGTCGCCCACCCGCCAGGCAACTGGGACGGCGTCGGCAGCATCGCGTTGCCGCTGGCGATGTCTCGCCGCAGGGCGCACAGCTCCCTGAGGCGACCGTCGCTGCGCCGGCCGCGCCCGCCCACGCCAGCCGGTACTCGGCGTCGCACATGGCCATCATGACCATACTGAACGAGTCCTTGTAACTGAACCAGTCACTGGCACCACCAGGGAAGTTCTGGAACAGTAGTGAACACCAAGGTTTTCGTCAATGCGGGAAATGTGCATTAAAAAATTCCAGCGCCTACAGCACTGAGTGGCCCCTTGTTAACTGGAAAACGGATACATTCTAAAAATAGTAATATGAAACGACTTGGTATTGGAACCTACGACGCGCTGTATGTCGACTCGAACTCTCAGACCGCGCGTCCACGGCAGCATTGTTCATAGGCCTCGCGCGACCGACTATTACAAGCCCTGGCACATCGCGGCTGTGGGGAGCCGGCCAGAGCGCACAGCACGCCTAGCCATGTTGACAACAATACGTCTTGGCAATAAAGGGTAGAGCAGCCATTTGAAAAATATTTATATTTCTTTCAATTAGAACCGTAAAATGTGGCTCGATTTTAGGCAAAATGGGCATGCGAACAACATCCCTAATTTTGTATTTTTAAATTAACGAAGGCGATAAATAATATATAATTTCGAAGTTGGCTGTATTGGAGTACCGATCTTCCCCTTCTTGCCTCACTTTTGTGGAGCCTGTCTTCCTGCCTCAGTTCTGTGGCGCCATCTCTCGGCGTTGGACAGAAATGCGGCCGCGCTCGCGGCTACAATGACACCTCTAGTGGGAGAATAAAAAGTGCAATAGTCGATGCAAAGGGGTCCTCGCCCCGCTCGGGCCCAAAAACCCGGCCCAATTAGGAGAGGGGGGTGGGTAGAGAGAAGGGGCTGGGGTGCAAGACAGAAGGGAGAGAACGAGGGCGGGGCAGATGTGGGCAAGCCATAGGCGGTCCTTTGCTTACCTGAGCAATGCAATGGCGCTCGTCCAATGCAGTTCGGGAACTGCCACTCCCCCCAGAATTCGTCCCGGATGCGGGCCAGCCGTTCTTCCGTGAGTGGAGGGAACATGTGCCGCAGCTCTTCCCGGATGAGCTCGCGCGTCTCCCGGATCACGGCGGTGGTCGTCTGGGCGGCACGCAGAAGGCCCCCGTAAACTTCATTTAGGAGCCAGGGGCTAGGTAACTGCAAACAAAGACAAAAACCGCTGATGACAACATAAACGCTGCGGGGGCCGTGCGAGGGGCGCATGCACTTGTACATGATACTCACTGCAGCGTCAGGGCCAGCCTCTCCCCTGGCGGCAGGTAGCCGAACCGGCGGGAGCGCTGGAGGGCGGGGGCGACAGTGGTGAGCAGCTCCCCGAACACCACCGACCGCCGGCGTCATGCGGAAGTACCCGAAGAACACCTCCGGGTCCTCCTCCAGCATGGTGCGCACGGTGGCGCGCCACGCGCCGTCAACCATCCGGTTCCGCCAGGTCGGGCGCCGCCGCCAACGACGAGGACGTCTCAGCGGCCATCCACCGGGCCCGGAACTGGACCAGACGAATAAGCAGGAGCCGGCGCAGCTCGCCAGCTGCACGTACAGGTGACGTTAGGCCGTGCACGGCCGCCATGTGGGGCACGAGAAGGCGCGCCGGAAACACGCGGTGGCTAGACACGCGGTGGCGAGACACGCCGCGGCGAGACACGCTGGTACTTACCGAGTTCGAGAAGATCAGGGACCTCCACGTTGCCATCCTAGAAGAAATACTTTCTCCGGAGCAGAGCGGGGCGGACAAGACGCCTGCTTGCCGCCATGGTAGCGATCACGCTTGCAGAGGAGAACCAGCACCGATGAAAGCGGATGACAAAGTGACCGACTCGACGCGATAACACGACAGGGAAGGGGGTGAGTGACCGACTCGACGCGATAACACGACAGGGAAGGGGGTGAGTGAAAGGGCGGGGGGAGGGGGCAGGGAAGGGGAGCACCGGAGACATCGTTGGCGGATGTCGAAACCCTGGCCGCAGGGACTAAATGCATTTGCGTAGAAAACACCAATAATCACCGGCCGGGCTTTCCCTGCACCTTGTGGCGTGGCACTAAAATTAACTAAAATATTGGGGGAACGCCCTGTTTTTTCGTACACGTCCTGAATTGTATTTGTCGAAATGGTCGGTGCATCCCCACATTACCGCGGTGATACTTCGGCTAGGTACGGTCCGGCGTCCCCCCTCCCCCCCTCCCAGAACACCGCGAACTCGGACCTACCTTTCTCTCGCCCGCCAACGGTGCACCCCACGAGTGCGACAGAGACAGATGCTATGGCAGCGAGTGTGAAGGACCGGCGCCACCACCTTGCACCTGTTTCGAACGCCGCACGCTCCCCACGTGCGCGCCCTTCCTGATCACGTTTGTCACCACGCAAATTGGTCATTCTGTGTGTGAACTCGTGCCGCGCCATGACCGCCCTCGAGGTGGCTGACGAGGAGTGGGAGCGATCGCTGATCAGGCTGGTGAGGGAGCGGCCCGCCCTGTGGCGGCCGAAGTCGGCCCTCTACAAGAGTGAGGCCCGCAAGGAGCAGGCCTGGGTGGTGGTGGCAGTGCACCTGTGCTATACACGTAAGTAGTGATGGAGTGCGCGTCCGTCCGCTCGCCGAGCGTGGCCTGTCCGAGCCCCGCATCAGCTGTGTCAGGAGCGGCATGAGCGCGGACCAGGTGGAGGAGCTGCCGAAGTTTGCCGCCGAACTGTCGTTCCTGGACGACGGGGAGGGCGACGAGGTGCTGGAGAGCATGAGGGGCCAGGTCGGCGATGACGACGGGTGGTCCACCGCCTCAGCTGGGGTGAGTAGGATGCGGCCGCTCTGGCCTTCCCCGCAGAGCTCTAGTGGTGCCTGATGGCGCGTTGTTTTGTTAAGTCAGCAGCCGACGCCTTGTTCCGGGCCGCGTCGCAGGTTGTCCTGAGGGGCTGGTGGAGCCCGAAATCCCTCCCGTGTCGTGGACCCAGAGCGGCTGGGCGAAGTCGCCGTCGTGAGAGTGGCGCCAAAGCGGCGCGCCGACGGCGTCGCGGTGGTCGGCCAGGCAGGGCCTTCGGGGACTGCGCGGCCGCCTCCACCGCCTCCGCCTGAGCGGATGATTGCGGTGCGGACGCCGGCCGGCATCCGCTACTTCAGGGCGATCCCCGTGCCTGCGACGGGCCGCCCAGCAACCGTCGTGGGTCCGCGCCTCCCTGCGCCGCCTCGACCGCCTGCAGCTGCTACTGCTGCCCCGGCCGTGGAGGCCCTGGCCGTGGAGGCCCCGGCGGCTGATCCACTGCAAGACGGCGCTGGCGACGTCGTCGAGCGGGTAGACAGGGCGGCATTCCGGCGGAGGATGGTGCAGCAGGGGTATGAGAAGCGGGACCGCCTGCGCGAGGAGCGTCGCGGGAACGTCCAAGCCGCCATCAGCTTGCACCCCCTGGCGGTGTCTGTGCTGCTGCCCCGGCTCCTGGAGCTCGTGGCAGCGGTGGTGGTCCAGGACCCCGGCGTCTGCCGGTCGTCGACGCGCCGGTTGCTGCTGCCGCTGTCCCTGCTGGTAGGCGAGGCGGGCGAACGACCGGCTGCAGGGCGCCGTCGGAGGTGGCCATCGTCGGCGAGTTGAATCGCCGTCCCCTGCAGTCGCAACACCACAGCGTCGGGTGGGCCGTCAACCCTGATCCAATGCCCGATTTTACCTCTTGGAAAAGGCACCAACCAGACACTAAAAGAAGAGTTTTAATACTTGCAGACAGCCAGGGAAGAGGATGCAACAAAAAATTGACAAAAGAACTGAATGACAACTTCCACGAAGAATCCACCATAAAACCAGGGGCCAACTTTAAAGAAGTCACCAAGGATGTAGAGTCATGCACTAAAGATTTCACTGAAGAAGACTGTGTCATTGTCCTGGCTGGAACAAATGACATTAATATGGTACATGCCAAGGGTGCATTTGAACTGGAACAGGGTATCAAAAAAGTTGTCAAGATACACTGCAAATCCAAATGCATGACTTTACGCATTACTTACTGTATGGTCTCAGACCATGAATTTCCTAGTGCATGGTTTCCCACCACGCTTTACGAAATGTGTGGTAGCAGGACCATGCATTAGGAAATGTGTGGTTGCAGCACCACGCATTAGCTAATGTGTGGTGTCAGACCATGCATTAGGAAATGTTTGGTGTTCACCCCCCCAACACCACACATAAGCTACAGCCAGGTAGGGACCACACATTAGCTAATGCATGGTAGGCGACCACGCATTTGTTACAGCGTGGTCTACAACCGTGCATAAGCTAACGTCGCGACGGGATCAGGAGCCGACCGAGCGACGCGGCGTGGCCGATCCCGTCTCCGCCGGCGAGTAGACGTTTGCCTGGTGCCTCACCGGTGGCCTGCCCTCCCGGCGCTCCGGGCGCGGCGGCGGCCGCCCGGTGCAGTGGTCCCCGGTACAGAGTCCCGGGTGACGGGCTTTTTCAGGACCTTCCGGTGGCCGCAGCGGTTTGGCCGTCCGGGCCATTCAAGACAAAGGTTTGGGACACCCTGCGCCGCTCGAAACGATTTGCTACCCCTACTCAGTTCGGCGGTATCGGGGGTGACTTTTAGGGGTGGGTTTTCTTGATTTTCGAGGTTTTTTGGCTGTAGCGCAAGAACGGATCGGACGAGCGACTTCAAATTTCGTGTGCTGATGGCCCTGGACAAGGAGTATCTGGCGCTGGGTCCAAAATTCACCTCCGCTCTTTGGGGGCGGCAGGGCAGGGGTTAAGGGTACGGCGGGGAGAGTTTTTTTTTCGGGTGGAAATTTTCGATTGGGCCGTATTGGCACAGGCCCTGCACACCTTTTCTGACGTCTTTTCGATTCTGAAATGCATTAAAGGACAAAAAAAAACTCAATTTTCAAAAATGTTTTTTCGTTTTTTAGGGGTTTGCGGTCAAAGGGTTCGTCCGATCGGGGTACAAAACAGACGGGCATGTGCCCCGAAGGCTCCTGCATGACGCGCAATTCATTTTTGGTGACAAAAAAATTCACCCCCGATAGGGGGTGGGGCAAACTGGGGCGGGGGATGGGTTTGAACGACCGTTCAAATTGTGATGTCACCTTGTCACCCGGGGTCTATTGAACTGGTAAACGAAGTTTTACCCCCATTGGACCTTCTTAACGGTGTTTTCTAACGCCCTCTTTCGGCGTTTCTCCACCCTGCCGCGCGTTAGGGGTGGCTGTTACCAGAGGGGGTGGCACCTGGTGTTGCCGCTTTCAGAGGCTCGAGTCAAAGGTTGGAGACAGGCTTGTAGCAAATTTCAAGGTTCTACCTTCAAAACTTAAAAATTACAGCGCCCGCCGTTAGTGGACCGCTAATTTTGGTCTCCAGTGTAATAGATGTCTCTTTTACGGAAGGAGTATTTCCTGACAAATAAAAGATTGCAAAGGTAATGCCACTCTATAAGAAAGGGGATGAGGAAGAAATATGAAATTATAGACCGCTCGCAAACTCAACAGTTTATTCAATGGCGGCAGCCGCGCAAACTGCGACACCTTTTAAGAAGGCCAAGAAAGCCCAGAAGAACGTAGCCACAGCCTCCGTAGCCTTATTTCAGCCCCCCTTCGCCCCTCTTTGATCCGCGTTCTAGAAAAAAAGTGTCTAAATATTATTTATTACTTTTTTCGCCACTTAGAAAATTGGTTAGTCGATTCTAAAGGGTTCTTTTTCATATGGGACGATTAGAATGTGACGTTGAGTTACTAAAAAGATAAAAAATTCATTGCATCTGAAGGGCATTCTCATATCCTGACCGACCACGACCGAACTGGAGTGCCAGAGCACGCGGATACCGTCCGTAGCGGGTTCTGGCTCGGCCGGCGCCGAAGCCGGTGACGTCAGCAGCGGGTGTGGCTCGGCTGGACGCTCGACCGATCCGAAACTGCGAAATATGGAGGAGAAGACGCAGTTTGTGCGACTTGCGCCGAATTGATTGATGTCCCGTTTGGTGCGTCAGGCGCAAATTTGGCGATTGATCAGACACTACAGTTTTTTCAAAAAATTTTGAATCAGTCATGGAACAGAAGTTGCGTGATTACCTGTACAAATTCAAATATCTCTCAGATGCTCAATATGGCTTCATCAAAGGCAAAAGTACCTCAGGTGCAGTTGCGAAATTCATTCATAGCATATACAATGCTTTTGATAATGGTGAATACACTGCTGACACTGCTGGTATATTTTATGATATGTTGAAGGCTTTTGATCTTGTTGACCATGACATACTGATAAAAAAAAAACTAGAGCACCACGGAATAAGAGGCCCAGTAGTAAATGGTTTACATCTTACTTAAAAGAGAGGAAGCAATATATTAAAATCAATAACAATAATGGGATTGAAGTAAAGCCATATAAATCCACATTGCAGAATGTAACTTGTGGGGTAACACAAGGATCAGTTTTTGGGACCACTACTCTTCATAATTTTTATCACTGATTTACGGTACCATATTACCAGTGGAAACTTGGTGAATTTTGCAGATGATGTGAGCATAGTTAAAACGGCTGTAAATATGGAAGACTTGGGGAAAGTTTTATCCACAGCAATTAATGAGATGAAAATCTGGTGTGATAATAATAAATTAATACTTAATGAAACCAAAACCAAAATCATACAATTTAGGACGAATGAGAGAGTACCAAAGATTGAGATAAGTATGTATAGCAATTACTTTGTAAAGGATACCAAATTTCTCGGAATACAAATTGATGAGCACCTGAGATGGGATGCACATATTGAACAATTAAAGAAAGGCCTCAACAAGGCAATTTTTGGAATCAAGAGGATCAGGGGTATTTGCAATGAGACAACAGCCCTTATGACTTACCATACTATGTTCCATTGCTTGATTAGTCATGGTACATTGATCTGGGGGAATTCTACCATGGCAGCAGATATCTTACAGGTATGTTACAGAAAAAAGGCGCTCAGAGCTATTTATAACATGCCCCAAGATGGTAGCTGCCGTTCTGTATTTCAAAGAGCCAATCTTATGACCTTGCCATCTCTATATATCTTTAAACTTCTGAAATATGTTAAAAACAATGAGAGTATTTTTTCAACTTAACAAAGACATACATAATTATAACACTAGATTAAAGATGAATATACATACAATAGGCAGGGTATTTAAAGTAAGCCAAAGAGACATTATGTATATAGGTGCAAAAAATTTTAATAAGTTACCATTTAACATTAAATCCCTATACTGTGATATATTTAAGACCTGTATTAAAATAGTTCTTATTGAGAGTGAGTTTTATACTCTAATTTTATATGTAATTTTAATTATTATGCATGATTTTATAAATGTACTAGTGTAATTGTCCATAACATGGTAATGTTCAGAGACAATAAATCAAATCAAACATCGCTGCCTTCGAGCTGCAAGACAGGATCGCCGTGCTGGTCCGTCGTGAGGGTCCTCGGCTGCTGCAGCGCTTCCGGAACGGCGAGGAGCCGTTTGCGGAGCCTGCGGCTGGCGCCCCGCAGACGGAGGACGATCCGTTTTCTTTTCTTTTGCCACTGGACTCTGTCGCTGGACTTTGCGTCGCGACCAGTCACGACTTTGTCGGTAGTGATTCTTTCGCTTCCTAGTGTGTTTTTTTAAATTTTATTTGCTACTTTGTTTCCAGTTTTTTCTTTTCTTTTGACTTCTTAAGGGGGCGCTGTACAGACGCATTTGGCCTCCCTGCAGAGGTGCTCTTTCTTGTCACCTCCAGGCCACATTTTTCATGATATCGGTGCCGGACTTTCTCACATTCTAGAAAATGGTTCCCCCCACCCTGCTATAAAGTTCAAATTTTTAATTTCAACTCGGAAATATTTTATTTGAATTTTCAAAACACATCGAAATCGCGCATTTTGTTAGCGTGATATAACGAGATACAAATGAAATATTAAAAATCGGTCTTCATAGCGGGGTAGATGCATTCATCATCTACAGCACAGTAAAGAACTGGTTCGAATATCTCGAAAACTAAAGCGTCAAATTGACATGGAAGGAGGGTGTTTCGAACCAAATATATTTGGGCCGGACCAAGGCTCTGCGAGATGCGTGGTTCTGGCGAGGGCCCGGCAGCATCCCCCGGCGTGCCTGGGTCGGTGCAGCCGGGCCGAGGACCGTCGCCTTTTGTCTCGTTTATTGCTTTATTGCGGAACGCCTCCTCGAAGGCGACTCCTCCTCACCGGAACTGATGGGGGTGCGCATCTCATTATTTTCATCTCACGAAACCAGGAAATTTTCAAATTTGAAGGAAATATGTAACTTATCTTACTCGCGGTATTTCATGAATGGATACTCTCTTTTTGTTATTTTTTTTGGGCGTGGCTTTTGGTATTGAGTTTTGGCACAAGTTGATGCTAATGAAATGATTCTTTTCCTTTTTTATTGTGTGACTTTGTTGCTTGTAATAAAATTTCTTTACTGTTACACTAAAATCTGAAACAATTAATTTATAATGTTTGAACAAATTTGGATTTTCAACAAAAACTGTCTCTTCCTTCTGAAGATGAGGAGTAATGGAAACTTGTACATATTTTATTGTTTTTGGTGGTATTACAATATCGTTTTTGGAGCTAACAAATCTAGGACCTGAGTATATATATATAGTATATTGTTCTTCAACTTTCATACCCTTAAAAATATTATTGATATTTTCCGAATTTTCTGTTGACTTGAAAAACACACCAAATCGAACAGACACTTTTTGGGTACCCTTTCTCAATGTTATAGTCATATTTTTATAGTCTATCAATGCTTGAGCTTTTCTCAAAAATGCATTTCCCAAAATAATTCTCTGAGCAAGTTCCTTTACCACGAAGAACTTGGTTCGATAAAATAAGTTTCCTATTTTCATATCACCTATCCAGGTTCCATACGTCTTCATTCTCTGATTGTTAGCTGTACGAAGGTTTAAACCCCCTTTCTGAATTTTAGCGCAAGGAAATATTTCATTCAGCACCTTGATGTCGATGACATTTGCTACAGCTCCTGTGTCAACTAACGCTTCCTGAGACGCGTTGTTAAGTCGAATAGTAATTAACGATACCATAGCTACACTGTCATTCTTATTTTCTGCCTTCAGCACCGGATGACTTGCTGTCAAATAGTCTGAAAAAATTTCTGGTCATTTACTGGCTATTTGTGCCTGTTCGGTAACCGGATTGACATGGGCTGTGCGCCTCTTCTTGGATTTATTGCATTTCACCTTGGCTGTGAATTGCGAGTTATTTTTATAGCATTCTATTTTAAGTATTTCGTCGTCTTGTGGTGTTGGTGCAATTATCTGAAACCTATTCTGAGTGGAAATTTTGAAATACAAAGGCAGTTTCCTGTTTTTGACCGAGCTCTGTGGTAAGCCCGTCGCGCGCGGGACATTTGACTGCGCGCTGTTGGCAGCACTGGATGCACCGCCCTTGCTGTTCTCTTCCGCGTGTTGGCGCGCGACGCGCGAGTGTGCGTGTCGCGACGGATCCGCGATTCGCGGGCCGATTCCGGGCTGTGGCCGGTGCGCCCGAAGGAACCCGAACGCGCTCGGCGATGAGCACGCCACGCTCACTGCAGCAGCTGTTCGCTGTGCAGCGTCAGCATAGGGACGACGGCCGAGACAGTCACTAATGCTGTCAAATGTCACTTCTATAAAATCATAGTAACCACAATCGACACTTCCAGAAAACAACAAATTGATAGGCTGTCCTGTCTGTTCTTTACCAATGAGGGTCTGAACATTCCCTTTGTACACTGTTATTGGACACTCATACAACTCCGATACTGCTACTAAATCACAAAAATCACCCATGCTGTATTTTGTACATGCGAATTTTCTATAAGCACTCTTAGACGGAAACGGATTGCCTTGCTCATCAAGTGCAACATTTTGAAAATGATCCCAATTCTTCAAAACATGAGCATTAACTTTACATTTTACCTCAGGGAAGTCCCCCTGTCTGCCAAAAAGAGCGTAACTGATACATCGAAACAGACAATTACCGTCATGTACCATGGCTATTACACGGGAATGCTTAGCAAGCTGTTTAGGTCGTTTATATTCAGAATCAGACTTTTTCTGAGTACTTGCACTGTCAGTACTCTCTGAGGAATTAGTACAAGAACTGTCAGTACTACTAGAGAAATCACTACATGTAGGCTCACCATCACTAGATATTGAATACCTATTGGTCCGAAAAAAGTTCTCAACTTGATATTGTGCTTTCTCTACTAACTCTCGGTACTGCTGTAATTCTTGCTCTGCTCTTTGTGCGGTCTCTGCTTTTCAATTAGATCTAAGAGGCCTTCCTTGAGACGAAACCACGAGGAGTTATAGGGATACGTACGACATAAAGGTTGAACTAATTTTTCCAGGTCAGATCCTCTGACCGCATCCTCCAAATATATTGCTTTCTCGCAATCCGTACACCTTAAAATATCTAATCTGTAATTTAATAAGTCCAGAAAATTTTCAACATTTTCTCCATTTTTGTAAACAGGCAATAAAATCTGAGGTTTAGTGGGATTGGCACTGTCCATATTGAAAAATATATGTATAATTTTTTTTTGACAGAATTAAGAACTTACAAATTTGAAACTGATCTTAACAGAGTAGAGTGCGGCAACACTCCCACTCGGCGCTACTCAGCGAGCTCGAGGCGAACCCGACGCGATCCCTGCTCGACACCAAACGTCCGCCTCGCCGCGGCGGCGAGCGCGACTTTGTGTCTCCTAGCCTAGCTTAAAACTATTTTCTTTTTCCATGTGGAAGAGGAATTTAAAAAAAAAAAACACGGTAAAAAAATCATGGTCTTAAAACTAACTTAATCCAACTTACAACTTACATCATTCTTTCGTTATTAATGCCGCTCAACCAGTCCTAACCTACCCTTACCTACCCAAACCTCTACTAACCTAACCGAGCGTAACACTCGAGTCACTGATCCGCCCCTGCACGACAGGCGCATGGCGCGTACTGACCTTACCTAACCGGCGGACATTAAATTTTAGACCACTTGTGAAAATTCTCTAAGAAACCGCTTGGGCTACGGTGCCCCTGAGAGGAGGTTGACTCTGGTATGATGCAAGAAAGATGTGGTCCAAATGTGAGCTTTCTACGTCTAACCGTTCTCGAGAAATCGCGCGGACAAACAGACAAAACATTTTTGACCCAGTCGGGTAAGGGCATCGCTTTCGCTCAGCCAACCAGCTGGCTTGGCACTTCTACTCCCTGGGCTTCTGGGAACCGTGGACGTCGCTGGGTCAGTGACTTAAAATCAAGCTGGTGTGCGGTGGACTGAAAATTGTAGGATGGTTTAGATTTTGTGCAGTTCGACCCGGTAGGATTTTAATTTAGTCAGCCCTTTCCCCCTCTCCACCGATTCGAATCACTCATCTTGATGCTCAATTGTCACATTTTCTTCTGTTCGCGCGGACCTTGATGTTCACTCGTCACGGGGTTCCGCGCCGAGTGGCGATACGAACAGACCCATAACAAGTGATGAACGGCTTCAGCTTCACCTTCACAGTCTAAATCGACACTCTTCCAAATTTGAACTTTCTTTTGAACGATAAGTCAGCGCACACGTCCGCTTGAACGGACAGTAGGCATCAAATCGTAAGACCGCACAGAAAAAGTCGTATGGACAATTTATGGACGTTGTAAGAGCTCTGCATGACGCAGGTTACAATGTTTTAGCTACAGCATCAGACCAAGGGCCCACTAATCAGGAAGCTGTGGCAGAGCCAAAATCATCCACCAAAGATGAAATATTTTACGAGATTAATGGAAGAATGATGGTCCACATCTGGGACATCCCCCATGTACTGAAAAACGTCCGAAATAACTTCCTAAGCAGTGACATTCAGCACAAGGATAGGATGGTTGCTGAGGGGCGGCATCTAATAGAACACATCAAGTTGGATAAATCTCTTTGTAAACTCTCCTCGATCACTAACGAGCACATAGCTCCTGATGGTAAATTGGAAATGAAGGTCAATACGTTGCTCAGTTGTTTAGTGCAAAACCTGGCAATAGAATTGAAAATAATTATATTATGTCAGATGGAAAATACCTTCAGGACTGTAAGGTGACCGCTGATTTTTGCCGGATAGTGGATGAATTTTTCGATCTAAGTTATGGACCCTCGTCTGAAAAAACACATCAAAAAAGCCAGCGAGATGTGCCGCAACAAAAACATCAATTCATCACAGTCAAGAAAAAGGACGGACAAGAATAAGAGAAATAAAAAAGTGGGTGGTGATTAGAAATACAACGGGTGAGAGGCACATACCTCCTAGTGTAAAAAGTTGGGTGCAAAGCATTAAATCGACGCAGTGGCTGTGGCTAAAATGACTTCAAAAAATTTCGTCTGAATCTACGTCATGTAAATCAAGACGCATTTGAAAATTTATTCAGCAGCATAAGGCAGTGTCAGACTTGACGATCCAGTTTACAGGAGCTTTAGGGAAAAAATCGTGAAGATGACGACGGCTTTTTATTGAACGACATGCGAAGCCTAAGGAAAAATGAAATGATAAAAAACAAAGCCCCACTTCCACCTTAATCCGAGGTTGCCAGCCTCTTCCAGAAAATATAGAAGAAACGCTCCATACTGTCACTCAGAATGCGCCAACCTTTATCTGCGGTTCCATCTTAAATGACATTCTGCTGAAATGGAATTGCTCCCACTGCCTGCTCCTGACTCACAACTCCAGCCCAGACTTCTTCATTTTGTTTGAGCTCTGCCATTATTCTTTGAAGACTCACATGAAACATCCTTCACCCCTTCTTGTCACCACCTTCACCATTTTTTCAGCCCTTGAAAACAATTGGCTCAAAATGCTTCACAAAGATGATGTCCTGGATAAAGTGGTGCAGTTTTTCGAAGAAATTGTCAGTTTCTTCAGTGTGACCTGCCTTCAACATGCATTAGATTTCAAAACCCAATTTCCGCTGATGACAGCCCTGTACCTGTTGGACAGGAAAAGGAAAAGAATTAATTCTTCTAAAAAGAAGGGAGTCTTCAGCCGAACTCGGCAGGTCACTTACTCCTGTAAGAAAGTTGATGGCCTGCGTGTAGAGGATAAGAACCACCAACTGGCCGATAGTGACTTGAGCTTGCTGGATGGATCTCAAAAGTTCATGCGGCCACAAAAATGTTAATATGCAACAAGGTAGGCGTACGCCAGACCGCGTCGTACCGTAACAGGCTTCGCTCATCGCGAATCACTGTTCCGCCACTCCACGCCTAGCGCCTACCTACCTTGGCCTGCCGTCGGCTGTCTTCTGACGAGTAGGACCCTGCGGGGCCAAACAGTCAGTAGGACGCCCTGCGGACGTCCCTGTTTCCGGCCGGTCGCATCTACGCTCATGTTCACTGTTTAAAAAAAGTCTGGGAAATCACGAAGGATCAGTTGGTAATTTTACTTCCGACTGTCCTTTGTGAAATTCCAGAGACCTTCAGGAATTCGACGGATAAATTCACGGGAACTATGCGTGACTTTGAGGTATGATAATGTAGCTATTGAGGAAGGTAATGTGTCCTCTATTGAATCTGCTTTAGAGCTTTGTTCCCAGCAGAGCCAATCTCAAAATGTCCTACTTTGGGAAAAAACGAAGGATCAGTTAGGAAAAACAGCTTACGGAGGACTACAGGAATTCCCAATATATTTTTAACAGTGTTTTGGTAGCCTTCACTTACCTAACCGGAGTCACTGATCCGCCCCTCCCTGACAGGCGCATGGCGCATACTGACCTCACCGAAGTGGTGGATTTAAAATTTTAGACCACTTGTGAAAATTATCTAAGAAACCGCTAAGGATGCGGTGCCCCAGAGGGGCAGTTGACAGACAGACAAAACATTTTTGACCCAGTCGGCCCAGGGCTTCGCTATCGCTCAGCCGACAAAGTATTCAGAGCTCTACGTATTCTCTACGGTTGTTCATTTCTCATTGCAGCATGGTGTGTTTCCGAGGGGGCCGCCACTCAGGGTTTTGGTGTACACAGGACTTCGGGATTACCTGGATTACGCGGGACTACACAGGATTGCGCGGGATTACTTTGGACTACGTGGGATTCCGTGAGACTACGTGGGACTACGCAGGATCACGGACTTTCCGGGAAAATACCGGCTCGGCTCCTGTTCTGCGGGCGATGGGCAACCCACTCACCCTATCTGCCTCTCGGTTGCCTACCTTCAGGCGCTCAGAAGCGACCCCTCTCGACTCGACGCCACGTCGCTGCTACTCAATGTTTGATTTTACGCGGAAGGATCTCACCCAGCCATGAAGAAGGCATAGAGAATACCAGGGAAATAAGAGGTATTTAGTAATAGGATGGTAGCACATTTTGCATTTGCCAAATGGTTCTACAATATTGTAAGTTTTCATGTCTAACAATGCTTCAATTATTATTAACTAATGAATTACTACTAGGAAAAAATAGCTGTTTTAGTGACACGGTGACAAATACATCATTTGAAGCGACGAAAGAGAACTCTTACATAATTTTCAAACACTCCTTGCGCTTTTTGCAGAACTATGTAAAGATCTAATTTTGGGTTTGTCCACTGAAGAGCTCTCTTTACAGGGCACCTGTATTAATTGGTATAATTGAAGCCAGTTACTCCGTGTAAGGTGGGCTGCCTTCATCCAAGGCGTTCCCGCGGCGGTCACCGGCGATGATCCCCCGTGTCTCACGGCCTGATCACTTCCGTTTTAACGTCTGATTACATGATCATTTGTGCCATTGAGGATTACGCGAGATTACCGAAGATTCCGGAAGATTTTACGGGATTGCCCGGGATTCCGTAGGGTTGAGCGGGATTACTAAGGAATTCGGAAGATTGCGTAGGATTTCAAAGGATTACCAGGGATTACTTAGGATTACGGGCGTAATCCCACAGCCTTGTACCCAAGATTACGGGGGTGGTGGCCCCTTCGTGTGTTTCCTGATTTGCGGAATATTGCAAAAGTACAAGCCATTCCCTAAAAGCAGGGTGCATCTCTGATTGAAGAGCGTCCTGTGTGTTGTTAGTAAAGTATTGAAAAAAAATTGTTGTAATTTTTCTCTGGATTGTTCAGCCCACTACAATTAGGTTTTAAAGCAGGGCACAGTACTGCCGCACCTCTATTAAAGGTAATTGGGGACATCATCAGAGGCGGTGGGAAGAAGAAAATTGGCAATGCTTGTACTTTATGATTTCAGTATTGCGTTTCCAGTAGTGCACCATTAGCTTTTATTTAATAAGCTGGAATTTCCAAGTTTTTCAAACAATTTGTTGATATCGATGGAATTGTGCCGTCGCTGCTAAGTTCCACGAGGATCAGTGCTAGGTCCTCTCCTAGGAAGTTGGTCTTTTACTTGTATGCTGAGTCGGAACCAAAATCTACAAGAAATCGCGTTTTCTGATTATCTCGTTTCCGACGGCAGCGCTATTGTGTTTCGTTCCGCTACCACAGAAATCCCGCATACAGACTGACGCGACATTGTTTGGCTAGTCGGTCCAGGGCTCCGCTGTCGCTCGGTGTTCAGTTCAGAAGACAATACAAGCGACGGCGGCAACCGAAAACAAGCTGACCCTTGCGCACAATTCTTCTTACCGCCCTGATCCGTTTCCGTCCTTGATTCGTACCTTCTCACTTGTGTCGGAGTACTAATATCTCCTCCGTAGCGCCTCATCTCCGCCCTTACCAATACGACCCTCGATTACAGCGGGAGAGGCGGTGCGGAGGTCGTACGCCCACCCGATCTTCGCCATCAGATCGATGAATGCTGCCGTTAAGTTTGTTGAGTAGCTTCCATATTCTGAAGTCTTGTAGTCCCATGGGAAGGAGTGGTGGTAATTGTGCCAGGTCTCGCCCACGGTTAGAAAGCTCAGCGACCAGACTTCGCCAGGTGAAATGGATCTACAACATACAGCAGAATCGTATGACAGGTCAGCCGCGAAGATAAAGACCGCTCTAATTTTCAAGTTCCCTGGCCAATCCTGGCAACTGTGACTGACAAAATGCATCATTATTCAACACTGGTATATTTGAATCGATTTCAACTATGCAAAGCACACTTGCATGCTGAAATGTTAACTTCAATATTTTTATCCAGAAAAAAAATTCCAGCGCCTACAGCACTGAGCGGCCCTCGTTAACTGAAAAACGAATTTATTCTAAAAATAGTAATATAAAACGA